>VOPJ01005495.1:0-112030 GCA_014673585.1 Semibalanus balanoides
GTACCTACACCATACTTATAGGCAGCGGGCTATTGATAGTACAAACTACAAACCACCCGAAACTGTACCCGAGTGCTGAGGCTGGGCCGCGTCCGTACAGCTGTTTGATGACGTCACTACGTCTCCTCTCAGATACGGAGACCTACTATACATACATTCTGAGAGCTACGGCCGAGTCAGTTGTGGCGGCCGTCTCCAAGGGCGGATCCAGGGGCAACGGGGCCATGCCCCCAAGAGCGTTCAAGGGGGGCCAAAACTCATACCGAGATGTGCAGCCAGGAATAGGGGCTACCTGAGGCTTGGCTCCGCTCACGGTCTGGTTCCAGTATTAAAAAACAATTCCACGACCCAAAAAATACATTTTCAAGCCGCTTTGCGGCGTCACATCAGTGACCATCGTCATAACGAAGCCGTCGCTATCGTCTTCGGTACGTTGTAACGGTGAATCGAATTAATAGTATGTTTAGCTTCCTATTCTTCATAAGGCCCACCGCCTATTTTTCTGGGTTTTATCAGGCAAAGTCGTAAAAAATCGCGCCGCTTCGCGGCGCTAAATAAGTGCCTACTATACATGAAAATCAAAATTACAAATGCTGCAAAGAATTGATTAAAAGCATAAAATAAGGTGAATTTTCCCGTCATTTTAACCGATCTCTCACTAAACAATATCGGCGACGCCCCTGGGTAAAGCTGACAGTTGACAGTTTTGCTCAGTGTAAGGCAATGTCGGAACAACAAAAACTGCAAGCTGATATTTTGCGATATCCCAAAAGGTCGAAAAGATTAAAAAAAAAACATAAGAAACATTAGAAACCCTGAGGTTGCAAAATAAAGTAGCCCAAATCCGGGAAGAATTCGAAATTGGGGGTAGGTAAAGTTCGCTCAACGGTTTATCCCCCCCCCCACAAGACGGCCGGCTGGATCCGCCCTCGGCCAGGGCGGTATGTCTATATGGGGGGCAACGGGTGGCTATGCCCCCCCCCCTGAGCGAAATAATCCACATTAGATAGAATGAGTTCTCTGAAAACCACTCTAACCCCCCCCCCCCCTGGTCAGCATGCACATATGGCTGAGGACAAAATGTGATTTTTTCCGACGTGTCCCCCCCCTGAGCAAAATCTTGGCTACGTGCCTGCCCTCGGCGATCTCTGACCGAACACTGGGCTGCAGACCAAGCTGTCTGCCGACGCCATTGGTATCTCTGCCGAACAACGGGGCTGGCAGAACAAGCTGTTTGTTACCGACGCCATTGGTATCATCTGACCAGAACCTTGGGCTCAGACCAAGCTTGTCTGTCACCGCAGCCAATTGGTATCTCTGACCGAACACTGGGCTGCAGACACAAGCTGTCTGCTCACCTAGTGACGCCATTGGTATCTCTGACCGAACCTTGGGCGCAGAACCAACTGTCTGTCACCGAACGCCATTGGTACTCTGCCGAAACCTGGGCTGCAGACCAAGCTGTCCTGCACCGACGCCATTGGTATCTCTGCCGACACTGCTGGCAGACAAGCTGTCTGTCACCGACGCCATTGTATCTCTGACCGACACTCGGCTGCAGACTAAGCTGTCTGTCACCGACGTCCATTGGTATCTCTGACCACGGAACACTGGGCTGCCAAGATCCAACTGTCTGTCACGGACGCCATTGGTATCTCTGACCAGAACACTGGCTGCAGACCAAAGCTGTCTGTCACTCGACCCATTGGTATCTCTGACCGAACACTGGGCTGCAGACCAAGCTGTCTGTCACCGACGCCATTGGTATCTCTGACCGAACACTGGGCTGCAGACCAAGCTGTCTGTCACCGACGCCATTGGTATCTCTGACCGAAATATGCCGTTCTCCTACCCGCTGCTTTGTTCCCCCTCCCCAGCTGACACTCTAACAGGCAGGGTGCAGCCGTGCCTGCGCAGCAGATTTTCATGCCACCTATAAAGGTGTCGGCTCTAAGTGCTGCTGACGTCACCGGTTAGACGAAGTGGTGCACCGCACTACTCGGAGCTTCTCCTGTGAAACAATAGCGATCGTCCCACGTAGAAGAAACACCCGCTGCTATCGTTATGGCTGGAATTTACGCTGGTAAATATGTGAAGTGGGTTCAAGGCTGATTCCAGGTATGGGAGTTCCATGTACTCCTGTAGCGGTCAAATACCAAGAGACGTTAAATGGATGCCTATGTGGATCAATGGATCCGTAAAACTATTAAGGATTAGACGGGTTTGCCCTTCCTGAAGGAAAATGCAACTCTTTTGCATGCAGTTGGGCATGAGCTTTAATCAATCGCACCGAGGTGTTCTTAGCCAATTAAGAACCGACGGGGGGGGCGAATAGCCGCCCCCCCCAGAGATCTCGAAAACTACGCAACGTAGCGAAAAGCGGAAAACGGCGTTAAGTAGGCCGTGACGAGTACTAGAGAAAATAAATAAATGTTCATTTTTAACATGTAAACATGATTTAACATGGTTTAACATGGTTTACATAGGTCAAAACATAATTTTTTTTGCCATATTTTGAGAAAGTTGAGCATTGCTTTACATAATCCGGGCTAGTTCGTTAACTAAGATAGCTAGGAACATACGGTAAAGCAGGTGTGGGACACGACTCGGACGAGGTCACGTGACCGAATGGAGGAATCTGATTGGAGGCCCGGGTTTGTCTAGTAAACTGGCGCTTTGTCTGGTAAACTGGTGCACTGGCGCATTGTCTGGTAAACTGGCGCACTGTATAACATGTATATGTAATGTAACATGTAATGTAATGTAAACAAATCATTATCAATGGCTTGTTGTGTTGAACCGACGTGAACATATGAACATATAAACCAAGAGTACTGCTTTCCAAATGATTGTTAGTTGTTCTGAGATGACTGGCTGCTTTGCACCCGGGTGCAGTCATCGTCACGGTGATAAAGTTACAAGAAAATTGTACAGATTTCCCCCAAAATTGTACGAGAGAAGCCTCTGGGCTCCGGGTGAGAGCTATCGGGTAAGGATGGCTATGGCATCTTATACTTGAATTTTGATGTATATGATTTTCTATCGATCATTTCAGTTGGTCAATATTATTGCAGGTGTACAGAATATTAAGAACATTTAGCATTGATTTTGTCAACATCTTATTCCTCCCTTTATGTTTTCCTAAAGCTTTTTGTTAGCTGCCTACCTTTCTAGCTATTTTGTTTGAAACAACGCTTAGGTTGTTTCTGGTAGCTTTTGTATCCACCTAATCATTTTTGCAGCGTGAAGATCAAAGAACCTACTGATGGGGCACGCTCTGCTCCTGTCATTTCTATCATGGTGACAAACACAAGAAGTGCCCTCGCAGTTTGCCTACAATGGTTACAAAGACAAAAAATTCTGGTAAGTTTTGCTAGTTACCATTAATACACTTTGATTCCAGCAAGATTCCAGTAATTGATTACTCATTATGTTATTATGCAGCTAAATGTGATTGTGTAGGTACGCACAGTCGGTCTATTGGGTATGTTCCCTTTTAAGCTTCTAAAACTCATATGATTTCACTTCTGTGTACATGTAGGACTGATTTATGGGAACATGTACCTACCTAGGAAGGTAGGTACCACATGTTCCCTTGTGTCAGTCCTTCATCAGGTTTGTAGGTTCAGGTTAGCTGGCTGTGGTAGACGAGCCTATTCAGTGCCCTACGTTGTAATTGTTTGCAGGAATTCTGATCGGATTGAACAGAGAGAAGCAGCGTCGTTAATGGCCCTGAGTTCATTGAGCCGGTTCTGAATTCCATTATAACTTGCAGCCAAATATCACAACTTTGTGGAGCTTGTTCCATGAACATCTTGCTAGAGAAAACTTTGCTATTCCTCAAGTTTTTTAATCTTTTTATGCTTGAGTTTCAGATGGTGGCCTCTTTTAATCTTCTTATTGGTTTTTGAAAAAGAACTGCCTCTGAGTTCTGACGCTAATATTGGATGTGTCCTGAGAGTAACTTGTAGGTTCAATCAAATTTACATCTTAATTCTTGCCCTCTATACTAGTTAGTATCGCGAGTCTTCTAGTGCTCGGCCTCATATGACAAAGTGTTTGCAGTAATGGACATATTTGGTCACTCTTCTCTGTAACTTTTCAAAGAGCCTTGTAAGTTTTGTTACATATATGGACCAACGCTTGAACTCATGCTCTAAAAGATGAGGTATAATACAAACAGTATACAATATCTTGAAGTTTAATAGTGTTAGAGAGCCAAAAGCCATTCTAATTAGCTTGGGAGCTGATTAACTCCAGGTTTCTTCATGTACACGGCAGGGAAATAAGAATGAGTTTTAGTAACTAAAAAAGGGAAGATACACAATGGACTGGCTGTGCTGTACATTCCTACTAGGTATGGTACATTCCTACTATACCTTTCTAGGCATGGTCTAAGGTAGGTAGGTACCGAATATGTCATTTAGAATATGTCATTGATGTTTAAAGTTTGGTTGTTTCATGAAAGACTTATTCGCAAAGAACATTAATGACATTTAAAGATTCAATTGGAAAATGAAATTTGCCAGCAGCATTTTCTTTTTGCAATGATGATGGTATACAAATATCCTTATTAACTTGTGCCTAGCTAATTTGTCAGGCTTGGATCTATGAGCACATGGCACTCAACCTTTGGTCTTCATGTGCATTTATATATATATTGGCTGCTATTTTTTGTTAGCACAGTATCAGTAATATATGGTGCATAAATATGTATTGCTTGATGGAAGAAGCTGTATTTTTTTAACTCCAGGTTTCTTTCACAGTGCGCTGGTGACTAAAGTGCCAACACCAGCCAGACCAGCAAGGCTAGATGACCGAGCTCCAGCAGTGGGTCAGCGCCCTGGGTCTAGAGGTTGTCTTATACTGGGTCAGCGGCCGCCTGCTGTGGGGGCCAGGCAGCCCCCACAGCTATTAGTTCGCAATCCGGTGTGGAAATCGTTGAGTGCTTTGGTTCCATGTAAATAATATAAGATGGTCTTGGTGCACCTAACTTCTGTGTGATCCGTTTCTCGAGATCACTTGTCGTGACTTGTCGTGATCGCTTGTTTGCTTGTCGTGAAAATCACCTACCATTTTATTTTAACAATTCCTATTTTTATGTATATAAATGGATATATGATGATGGTCACATGCGTAACTTTAAATATAAAGGGGTTGTAGGTGCAACCCCTAACTTTCCAAGTGCAACCCCAGTGTATTCAAGTGCAACCCCAAGAAGAAAAAACACCCAAACATCAAGCAATCAGCCATAAATTTACAAGGTCATTATATGAAACAATAAAAAAATTGAAAATACACCAGACATTGTGTTTTATAGGGTGATTATTGATAAATATAATATATCATACTATTAAAATGCCTAAAGTAATATAATGGAAAGTATTACACAAATAATCATCCTCATAAGTCATAACTGAACACTGAAGTGACTGATAGCAATATCATGAGGTACCATCAGGGGCGGCGGGATTCGGGGGGGGGGGGGCAGCGGGGAGCCGCCCCCGCTGCAAAATCGAGCGTGGGGCAAAACTATCTTTTTGCCCGCCATCTTCCCGTAGTCAATAAAGGACATATCAAATGCAATATGCATATGTTGTTGGCAGCTGCTGTTTATGTTTTTGTAGCATTGCAAATGTTGCTCCTGATAATGAAGATTATGCTGCACCCGTGGTTGGTCTTGGCAGTGGACTCTAAATCTGGTCTTGCAGCGAGCGGCGATGTGGAGTGGTCAGCAGCGGATCAGAACGGGAAGTTGGGGGGGTAGGCAAAATTATGAAAAGTCTCCACCATTTCTGAAAAGCGAATCGGATTTCGCTTGCTTGTTGCATTGGTAGCTGATTTAAACCAAACTTTCCTTTGTAAAAGTTGCTTAGATTTCCTTCTATATCATGAAATGTGTCATTTTTGCCGATTTTGGACGGTTTGATGGGGGAGCAATTGCCCATTTGCTCAGCCGTAGATCCGCCACTGGGAGTGGTTATATGAGGACCATAATGGCCCTGAAGTGGGCACAATACACACACCGAATCTTGCAGAAAGAAAGAGTTAAATTATCGTCTCAAATGTACCTAAAGGGAAATGTAAACGGGGTGCAGCTGGTTCAGAGGCCTCTCTAAGGGTCCTGGTCTAATCCAGCTAATCAATAAAAATAATAATAAAAGGGAGCCCTCTAAAAATAAAGTGGCCGAAATCCGTAGAGTTTTTCATATTCAGTGGTAGTTTTTTTAGGAGGACCTACCATGACTGGCTTCCCCCCTTCTGAAGGTATGGATACGCCCCTTACCACGTAAACTGATTTGATCGACGTCTGGCCCCCACTGGCAAATCCAGGGGTTGGGGGGGCATCATGGGCAAATGCCCCCGGCAGGAATTTTGCGGGGCATTCAACACAAGTATGCCCCCCGCGCGTTCCCTGCTGAACGTGCAAAACAATGATCTTAGGAGAACTATGGGAAAGTTAACAATTTGTCGGGGGAAAGATAACAATTTATCATCAAAATAACCTTAGCATCAGTCAAAATCCTGCTATTCACAGTCAAAAATTGAATAAAAAATCGCGCAGCTTCGCGGCCTAACACAATTTTCGTAATTGCTTATAAAAATTAAGAAAGTGTATAAATTAATTTCAATAAGTGTCTGACAAAGATTGCTAGGCTAGCTAGTAGAGGTGCCACTTTTCTACCCACTTACCCACCAGATGTGGGTAGTTACTACCCACGTGGGTAGTTGCGGGTAGCGGAAGCAATAATTTAGATGAAATGGGTAGTTGACCGGTGGGTAGCAGAATTATCATAAATTTAAAAAATATGGATTTTGATGGGAATTAGGATGCTTGATCAAATAAAAACACCTTAGTTAGTGAGCAGAGATCAACACAAAATAGTTAANTGTGTGAGCTACTGCAGTCTGTAACCCGTAGTGTTACTGTTGTGTGGGCTACTGCAGTCTCCAGCACTTGGTGCTACTGTTTTATGCACTACTAGTCACCAATGATTGGTACTGCTGTCACCAAGGTTTGGTGTTACTGTTGTGTGAGCTGCTGCAGTCTCCGACTGGTCCATGGTGTTACTGTTGTGTGAGCTACTGCAGTCTCTGGCTGGCCCATGGTGTTACTGTTGTGTGAGCTGCTGCAGTCTCCGGCTGGGCCGTGGTGTTACTGTTGTGTGAGCTGCTGCAGTCTCCGGCTGGCCCATGGTGTTACTGTTGTGTGAGCTACTGCAGTCTCCGGCTGGCCCGTGGTGTTACTGTTACTTAATATCTGGCTACTGGGTGGGCACTAGCTCTGGCTACTGGGCTACTGGGTACTGGGTGCGCACTAGCTAGTTAGTACTTAATATCCAAGTCGTGTTGCTAATGTTGTGTGCGCTACTGCAGTCTCCAAGGTTTGGCGTTACCGTTCGGTGAGTTACTGCAGTTCCCAGCCCGTGGTATTATATTTTACAAGTCTGACCTTTAGATAAAGCTATTCAGTCTCAACTGCACATAAGTCAATGAAATGAAGCACGGACCGCTGATCAAACCAAACTAAGTTTTCATGCAGAATAAATAGTGTCTAACTAAAATACGTGGACTCAGGAAATGAAGGCGCCGTCAACCCTATACCGTGCTGGCGGCCAGAATAACGTTAACATGCTAGAGGTGGCAGATTCTGCGCCCACCTCTCCCCAGACATCTCGAGAATCACTAGCTCGTTTTTGATAAGACGAACACCATTTGATTTGTCATGACCAGATATTTCTTTTAGAACCCCAAATTTCCTTCGTGGTAAAAAATGGGGGGGGGCAGGTGGCAAGCAATACGAAAAATAAATTGAGATGTTTTTAAAAGATAATTGCGGCCATAGAGTTCGACCGATTTTTATGCTCACATGTTTGAGCTTCCAGTATACTAGTGTTCAATATACCAAAAGGACAAGTACCAAAATCAATAATAATAGGCGTATTCAAAGGATGTAAAATGGTGGGATTTTCGGATATATATATGTGCTGTTCATGATTGTTTTGGACGATATGAACATGAGGTCATTATTTGCTGTAATTTGTTAAATGTAACATTTCGCACATAAGCGGATTCAGGTCAATATCGTGTGGGAGGGGGGCACCATGTGCGTAATACCTTTTATTATCTTAGTTGGACCTAATTTGACGGAGGGTATCTCCCACTTTATGTACCTGAGTGCACCTCTGCCCCAAAATATGCAAAATCCAAGTATTTATGATGTATATTGCAGTGACAACACTTCTGACGCAATTTATTGCACCACAAACTACGAGGGAAGTATCCACCACACAACCGCATTGGTAACACCCTCCCAAAAACATCAAGCCTGGCACTGCCTCTGCTGGGCCGATTTGTCAAACTTTTGACACAACACGCATAATTTAATTATATACAAAATTCACCAACGTCTCAAGACGCAAGGCCCTAACGGTTTTGAAACGGCAAACATAAAGAACACTGGGGAGGGCAGAATCTACCCCCTCCTTCAGCATGGAATGGGGTTAAAGCAAAATATTCACATTTTGATTTATTTATCTGCATTTTTCTGTGACACATGTATAGTATCAAATTGATTGTGTCTCAATTTAAAACACACATAAAGCATGATTATATTTCATAAATTATTTTATAGGAAATGTAATAATATGTACCTACATATGGGGACGAACAGTATAATCTATCACTATATCTGCCTGAATGTTGATTTGTAAACAAGTCACAGGGCTAAACAATGAAGTAAGTACGCTAAGAAGTGTGATAACGTCCCTGATTGGTCATGCTCAAAGAAACAAACCACATACACTAAACACGTCGCCGTACGGGGCCAAGTTAATCCGCCGAATGCATCACGGTTTTCCGAAACGTGTATTGATTGCCATTATGGATAAACGGCTCAGATAAATGTTAAATGTGTGCATTGTTATGCGTAAAATACCTGTTAGTTGACAATTGATGAAAAAAAAACATATAATTCATTTAAAAAAAAATAAGTCGAGACCACTAATAAGGGCCAAGCCTAAAGGGACACTGCCACCTTAACATTATATTTGAGTTGAAATAGCCATTTTCCGTGCTATGCATTGAAATTATGTATAGTATAAGTTAAAACAACCACCGAGGTCGAATCACAAAGAAATTCGAGTTTGGTTTTGACATCTGTAACATCCCCAGTGCCATCTGTAACATTCCCAGTCCCCAGTGTATTTGAACGGGGACCCTGATCCGATGACGTATTCACTCTTTACTAAATGTTGATGATAGTCGACTTGTTTTATATTTGGCCATACATTAGCCGTACATATGACAGCGTGAAGGTTTTCTATATTCCCAAAATTCCTTCATATGACGTCATCAGCCCAAATATTAAAACTGAACTTTTTATTAAATTGAGCACTTTTGTGAGAAACAAATGTCATAACCGTGTTCCGCAGCAACTACTTCATATTTAGCACCACAAGCGGCGTACATTTTATAACTTTTGGGAAGGTGGCAGTGTCCCTTTAACTGCAGATTTAAACGCTCCCGTTTTCAAATGCTTGTTGATTGTTCATAGAAGTCTGCTTCATATTTGCAAAATCTAGAGTGCATGAAACATATTATATGCCTTCATGATAAATAACAATGCGTAGGCAGGTTAATTCCAGCTCGGACAGTGGATTCGTTGCCAAGTTATTAGTTGACCGTTATAAGCGTGGATCGCATATCAACTTAAATATGAAATATCTTTTGGTAGCAATGTTTATATGCAAAATTTGAATCATTTTCCATATATGTTGGTCTCGTCTGTCAATTTGAAGAAATAAATTATTTTTCGTTGAAAAGAAGGGTACACTTTGAATGCAACGTACTGAGCTATATAGTGATGATAACAAGGACTATTTGCAGGTGTCATAAACGTCGTTGTCAGCTATCAACCTACTAAGTACAATGGGAAAAAGCGTTGCATACATAACACATGTTTATGGCTCGGTACCAATGACCCGCGTTAAACGTGCACCACAAGTGTTCGACCTTTGCCAATCGCTTCGGCACTGCTGCATAACTAACAGTGACAAAGTGCATCGTGCATCGGGTAATAAATGGATAATAAGAGACAGTAAACACTCGGCGTCGGTAGGTACTAGGCACGGCTTAGACACTTCGGATGTTTTAACTGCATCTATAAACTCAGAAGATTAATGCGATGCTAGTATAGTTGTTTCCGCAACACTGATATCTCCGCAGCAGGTATAGTATATATCATGAATGCTCCACCATACGCGCATGTCGTGTTTTTGGGCAAATAGTGTCGAAACATGTCGTTTATCTTCAGGAAAAGACGACAGAGATAGAGCAGATCTGTTAACATATGCACGTCGTCGCCATTGCTAAGCCATGTTACGGTATCAAAGCCTTATATATTATTTTATTTCCAAGTGTTAGCACTATAACTGCTGTCTTAGACAATACAAATGTTCCTTATTCTCTTATTATTTGGTCAGAGGAAAATAGTGCGAACGACACACAATATCCTTTTTTTGCCAGAATGGTGTGCATTTCGAGCACTATTGCCTGATAGATAAACAATCTTCTCAGTTTGTCTGTCAATCTTCTCAGTCTCAACAATCTTCAACAATCTGTTCTTACAATGACTCATAACCGTGATACCGACTCTGCATTATCCGCGCCAGATAGGTAAATGAGGAAGATCGTCCCTGATTTCGGACGACTGCACGCACCGGATATAAGCTTTCCAGTAGTGATTTAATCCCGCACACGACCGTGAGCTGACAATGACTCATGAGAGCAGAGAGCATTATCGAGACTCACCGAGGCTATCATTGCCCAACTCTGAGCGCGCCGTGCTCGGCAGATGGAAACTAAGCGTCAGGTGGCGGCACACAGAGCCCATCAATGGATGTGCCAATGCTCGGGCCGTGAGCCTCTCCGCCAAGGGTGTGTGACATATACGGTGCTCCATTGTTGAAGGCAGCGTTTAAATGGTGAGCTGCCCCGCCGAGCCAGCGATGGTATCAGCGTGGAGAGCGTTCAGGCTTGCCCCATATTATCAAACGTGCACATCTGCTTCATCACTAATGCGTCGCCCACTCTATTTTTAGACTAATGCCTCCATGCAGCTGATCGTGGCTCCGTAGGCGACAAATATGACTGGATTAACATACAGTTGCTTCACACGATTTACAACTTGGTATGGGGCGTAAATGTAGCGATAAATCGCGGTGACATTACTGTGCAGCGCCGTGAGATGCTGTTCTCCCTCCGACTCTGACGCCGTGAGATGCTGTTCTCCCTCCGACTCTGACGCCGTGAGATCGGCTGTTCTCTTCCATCCGACTCTGAACGCTGTGAAGATGCTGTTCCTCCTTCCGACTCTGAGCGTGAGACGCTGTTCTCCCTCGACTCTGATGCCGTGAGATGCCTTGTTTTCCTCTCCGACTCTGACGCTCGTGAGATGCTGTTCTCTCTCCGACTCTGACCCGCCAGTGAGATGCTGTTCTCTCCTCGACTCTGACCCGGTGAGATGCTGGTTTTCTCCCTCCGACTCTGACGCCGTGAGATGCTGTTCTCTCCTGCCGTGACTCTGACGCCGCGGTGAGATTTGCTGTTCCTCTCTCACGACTCTGGCGCCGTGAGATGCTGTTTCTCCCTCCGACTCTGACGCGTGAGATGCTGTTCTCTCGTCCCGAGCCGACAGTCTGAACGCCGTGAGATGCTGTTTCTCCTGCCGACTCTGAACTGCCCGCAATTCTATCCGTGAGATGCTTGTTTCCCCTCCGACTCTGACCGCCGTGAGATGCTGTTCTCCCCTCCGACTTCTGACGCCGTGAGATGCCTGTTCTTTTCCG
Source organism: Semibalanus balanoides (assembly GCA_014673585.1). NCBI lineage: Eukaryota > Metazoa > Arthropoda > Thecostraca > Balanomorpha > Balanidae > Semibalanus > Semibalanus balanoides. The sequence continues at coordinate 11,850 of VOPJ01005495.1, forward strand.
ACTCTGACGCTTGTGAGATGCCTGTTCTCCTCCGACTCTGACGCCGTGAGATGCTGTTCTACCTCCGACCTCTGATGCCGTGAGATGCTGTTTCTCTCTCGACGACTCCTGACGCCCGTGAGATGCTGTCTCTCTCCGACTCTGGACGCCCGTGAGATGCTGTTCTCCTTCTCGACTCTGACGCCGTGAGATGATGTTCTCGCCTCCGACTCTGACGCCGTGAGATGCTGTTCTCTCTCTCGACTCCTGACGGCCGTGAAGTTGCTGTTGCTCTCTCCCGACTCTGATGCCGTGAGATGCTGTCTCTCTCCGACTCTTGACTGTGCGTGAGATGCTTGTTGCTCTCTCCGACTCTGAGCCGTGAGATGCTGTTCTCCTCCTCGACTCTGCGCCGTGAGATGCTGTTCTCTCCCTCCGACTCTGACGCCGTGAGATGCTGTTTCTGCTTTCCGACTCTGACGCGCGTGAGATGCTGCTTCTCTCCTCGACTCTGACGTGTGAGATGCTGTTTCTCTTCCATCGAACTCTGACGTCCGTGAGAATGCTGTTTCTCGCTTCTCGACTGCTGACGCCGTGGGAGATGCTGTTCTCCCTCGAATCTGACGCCGTGAGATGCTGTTTCTCCCTTCCGACTCTGACGCCGTGGAGATGCCTGTTCTCCTCCTCCGATCTGTGCCGTGAGATGCTGTTTCTACCCCTCCGACTCTTGAACGCCGTGAGAATGCCTGTTTTCTCCTCGACTGCTGACGCCGTGAGATTGCTTGTTCTCCCACCGACTCTGACGCCGTGGATGCTGTTCTCTTCTCCGACTCTGACGCCGTGAGATGCTGTTCTCTCCTCGACTCTGACGCCGTGAGATGCTGTTCTCTCTCCGACTCTGATGCCGCCTAATCAGGATCCATCGACCTCCGCTGCAGTCACAAACCCGTCAGCTGAATCGTAACGGCGCTGTTGTGGCGCGGTCATCAGCGCTCTGCCCTCCCGGACCTCGTACGTCAGCCGGCAAGGTGATCGCCCGGGGCCGGTGGCCGGACGGCCGACTCGCCGGCCGTAAACCCTGGCCGGCTTCTAATGAGTCTGTCGCTGCTCCCCGTTCCGCCCCCTCCACCTCACCCCCTGGCCCCCGTGCCGCTGCCTACACACTACTCTAAATGTCACCGGGCCGGCCTCATTAGTTCGAGCTACGGTGACGGGTCCCGGAGCCACTGCAGATCGCCGCGGGTAGGTGCTGACTACCGTGGTTGAGGCTTGTACAGTCTAGGGTAAATGTTCTGTCCGTGCACAAGTTCTGTCCGCTGTTTCTGCCTCTGTCTGTTGGTGCTGCACGCAGTGGAATCCAATGCAATTACTATAGCCCTTTCCCCCGGTATCAGGGGCGAGGGCAAAAATAGTTTCAATAGATTTCAATGCATGTAGCACCGACAAACAGCACCGATAGACAAAGTTGACATTGAACTAAACGGGTGCGCTTAACCAAAGCTTTTTACAAATACCTTCTACGCTAGCTTCCGTCAGACGAAAGCAAACATCGCCCCAGGGAAACGGAGGATTTATTCGAATAGAGCACTGAAAGGACTGCTGCTAGCCGTTTTCACTAAGGATTTATTCACCGGGAGCATCGTCATCGGTTGAGGTGATGGAGTGGACAGAACATTTACCCTGGACTGTACTGGTTAGGTTCTGAGTACAGGCCGTGTCCCGGTGCCATTATAGACCACCGTGGTTAGGTGTGGAGTACAGGCCGGGTCCCGGAGCCGGAGCTGCCTCCTACTCTCCGCCGGGTCTGATGACCCGGGCCGGATGCGCCGCGCTGCCGGGCGGCGGGGGCGGCGGTGGCGGTGGCGAGGGGAGCGCGAGCGGTGCCCGGTAGCCACCGACAGTAGCCGGGGCCACCCCGGTGCAGATGGCAGCAGGAGGCAGCAGCCGCTCCGTGCCGAGATCAGCGGTGCCCCGGGGCAGATCAGAACCACACGCTGCAGACCAGGACCCGGAGTACAGGTGTCCTGAACAGTCCGCAGTGCCGGAACTACCGCAGCAGTCAGCAGCCGGAGTACAGGTGTCCAGGTCAATACGGGGCTTCGGGTGTCAGTAGTTAGCACCGACCGCCAGGTACTCGGACCTCGAGGACAAGTGTACCGATCAGCCAGGGTTCCGGGTGTCAGCAGATACACTACTGCAGTGGTCAGTGCACCGCCCGTGCACCACCAACTGACTGCATCAACACGATTGCTCCCATTTACCCTGTACCCTCACCACTCAACTGCCCCAACCCTGTCAGAACACCGGAACATCCACGGGTATATACTTACAAGTCGGAGCCGTATCGTTACAGTTACAAATCATTTCGCTCACGCCTCGCACCCCGTAAAAGTGTCCTGGCGGTCCTGGCTGTCGGCTGTTACCCTGCCGTTCCGGTGTGACATCCGATTATTGACCTGACTCCGTGGTTCGGTGACGGTGAGCTGCCCCCGGCGCTGCGTCATGTGCCAACCGGCGATCCCCAGCGATAGGAGTGTGGGGCGTGCGCCTGAGTGGCCCAAGTTAGGACGCGGCGGCACGGCCGCTGATTGTACACCGCCTCACGGAGGGACATAGTTAGCGCCAGACGACTGCAACACTCGGGCGAAATCAAACTCATTTGCTATTCCATGATCGGATTCACGTTGCTTAAGAGAAAATCGCTTGTTGCACCATCGTTCGTGCGGCACAGATTCGATGACTTCCATAGAAAGTTATAGGTTTAGTTTATACAGTAACTTTGCTTCCTTATTCCGTACGTTACATTTGATCAAGATCAATGAACTGCAGGTGCAATTCGGTATCAAATTGCCATTGTATTAAAATGCACTTCATGGGTGTCGTTTTCTATAGGCCTGGTCACTGATGGATCCAGAACGTGGGCATGGGGGCTAAATTTCTAAAACTTTCATCAAATTCGAAAAACTCATCGGATTTGGCTTCCTTGTACCTTATTGAACGGTTTAATACACATATTCCTTAGTAAAAGTTATTATTTTCTCTACAGTGGAAATATGTCAAATTTCGCCGATTTCAGGCAATAATATGGAGGCAGGGGCGGAATCCAGGGGCGCTTGGCGCGCGCGCCCCCGCTGAACCGGGTCTTTTCTATGGCCGCGCCCGTAGGGTGCGCCCGGAGGGCGCATTTTTTTGTATTGGGCGCCCCCCCTGACCGAAATCCTGGATCCGCGCCTGGGGGGGTTAAAGCCCCTCCCGCCCCCTCTGGATCCGCTAGTGGGGCTGGTAGGGCTAGGGCCCTACCAATAATTTCACATTTTAACATTAGGCCCATGGCATTGCATGGTAAGAATGACATTACAATCTATAACGTTAGCGTTGGGTACCTACCAATCATTAAAAATACGCCCCTGATGCACTTATTTTCCCTACAAAATCAAATCACTTTTAAGACGCTAATAAGTAACGTAAAGTAAAGTAAAGTCCGTAGTGGCTAGTATGATCTGCACGTAAAAGGCGATTTCCAAACACACAGTTGCGTAGTGTTCTTAGTAGCATTGTCTCACAACTTGATGCATCGGCCTTCCACGTCTTCGATGGACAGATTTCGACAACCACCGTTAGGCGAGCTTGAACAACACAAAATCGCAAGGTTAGGTGCGGACAAAGTGGAGATATGCCATGACTCTCATTCGTCCGCTGGGATTACTACACCTTTCTTAATGCGAATCGGCGTCTGTTCAGCTCAATTCGGCATATCTCATTTAAAACGACAGCAGACATGACTGTTTGACATAAATGCATCTCACATCGGCGTAACACACTCCCGCGGCAAAGGGCATTACAAATCGACAGTGCACGGTGCACTGTCAATGTTTAATGCCCTTTGCTGCGGGAGCGTGTTACGCCGATGTGAGATGCATATATGCCAAACAGTATGTCTGCTGTCGTTTTAACCCGCGCCCATGTAGGGCAAGATCACTGCGTGACCGTGTAGGAGGGGGGGGGGTACGTTGGTACGACCACCCCTTGGTGTCTGGCCCCTAATTGAGCTAGAGCTTCGATTAAAAACGAGCGTGTTTGTTATGACGAGAGGAAGCTATTGACATCTGATTTTAAGGTCCTGGGTCATTAGGTGACCTTTGAGGTCATGTCAAAGCCAAAATGTCATCAAGTTTTAAATGTGTAAAAAATGAGAACTTATCGAGTTAAAATCGTAAAATAACATATTATAATGATAAATAGACGCCATATTTGAAATCAGCATCACAAAATGAACTAGAAACTGCCAAATTAAAAAAGGTCATGTCAGGTCATCTGAGGTCAGTGACATTGGTTGACCTTTGGCAGCGCATGACCCCATTGGAACACATAATCATGTAAAATGGATCCCAGAATTGAAATCAGCGTAAAAAAACTGCACTAGAAACGGACAGAAAACGAAAAAAGGCATCTGAGGTCATCGGAGGTCAGTGACCTCCGTTGACCTCTGAAAAGGTCAATTCAGATAGCAGTCTCTGCAAAAGCCACAACTGTCACCTAGAAACACCTTTGCATATGCTCCTGAACAACAAACACTCGGGAATTACACATGTTTCAAGGATCGTTACTACGGGACGCCAGTTTCGCCAAACACGACCTTGAGAAACAGGTCAAAGGTCATGGGTCATATGAGTTAGAAGTTCGAAATTTTCAGAGTATGTGTCGAATCAATGCAAAGTAGGATACTGAAAGTTTCATTGCGATCAGTTCATATTTACGCGAGTTATTCTGGAAAAACCAAGGGGGTGGCATCCACCTCCCACTGGCGAGGGTTAAAGGAGAAATGCCGAATTGAGCTGAACAGATGCCGATTCGCATTAAGAAAAGATGTAATAACCTAATGCGAATCTTATTACGAGCGAGTGCGAATCACGAGGGAGTTCTCACTGAATACGGAGTTTGTATCACATAATCACATTGTATTGTATCACATAAGCGGCCGACCCGACCCGGCCCGACCCAAACGGACCCGAACCGACCGTAACGCTTTTAAGAAGCTTATATCTTTGGAATCCCGCATCTTATTGATAAGCGGTCTGCGCCATCTGATAGCCCAACTCAATCAATCATGTTATTGATATGTTTAGTCTCACGTAAGAAGTCAGCATGATGTGTTGCACGTGCCGAGTGAGGGGTGTCATGAGACACGGATCGCCTCCGCCTCTGGCGACCGGGCGCGGTAGGTGGCGTCACGGCGCAGAGACAGGCGGCGCCACCGTCACAACAAAATCTTACATGGTACCTCTATTTTCGCGGGTGCGCTGACCGATTAAGCTGAAATTTGGTGTGTGGCGTGAGACCACACTACTGGCAAGGTAGAGACGGCAGACCAATTCCCTTGCTATCAGGTTTCTACGGACTCGCTCGTTCTTCGCCGATTAAGGCGTCTTATTGGTTGAAATAGGATTTCAGATATGTGCCTTATATTTAGTATCTTTAGGTTGATATCTACATCAACAGCGATCAATGTTCGACAAAGTATTGAGTTAATGTTGTCCTCTGTGAAGCGAGAAGAATGAGTGTTTGACTGCGTGTGTATGCGCGTGTTTTATTTTTGTTTTGTATAGCTAGTGTGCGTACTTTTATATTCAGTTGATCGTATTGTATATTGTATACCGAGTGTCTTTTCAAAATGTCTATCTACTTAACCCTGACCCGACACTCGGAATAGCCATTCTAAGGAATGTTTTTATTGTTTTATACAGTACCTACAATATAATACAAGTAGCAAAACAATCTAACAAGGTTCCAACTTGCTTATTTTATGTAATTGTATGTTCATTTGCCTCCCCCCAAACAAATGCTTAGAAAAATGCCCCCTAGTGTAAACCGTTAGTATCATATATGGGAACAGCACAGATGCCACTCACTAAGTAACTGGCCCATACACACCCACACATTACACAAATATGTCTGGAAGTATAAACCGTTATTTGCGTTATCTGCGACATGCTTAATGTAAATCTAAGTAAATTACCTAATAGCGAATGCATAATTTATAGTGCAAATATGGTGAATTTACATTGTCATAGTTTTGTAATTTGTGTTGATGTCATTAAGCACAAGTGAAAGCGTTTAGACACGACGTTCGACTACGCTGATTTGAGCGTGGGCTTGCGAGGGTGGAGTCTTAATCATGTCAGACAATTTCTTCAACCAAACGCTGAGATAGTTATCTTAACCATTTTACTTAGGCAATGAGGCTGCGAATTATGTGCTGGTAGTATTTTTGTGGGAGGTAACTTAACACATGATACAAACAAAATCATATTGTTGTTGAAAGTATAGTAAAAATGTCCAGACAATGGACTAGTTGCAGGTTACCTAACCCATTGTTTTTATGCATTTGATGGAACGCGAATTAATTAAAAATGGTTATATATTGTCAATGTAACATAAATTCCTCTGAATTATCAGCAGTTTATATAATTAAGTTTATTTACGTAATTTATAATTCTGCTCTCTGATTGGTCGTGACGCAACTTAGCAATTGTTCAGGCGATCCAAGGTACCTGAGGTAGCTTGAGCAGTTCGGTTGACATATTTATTTTTTAATATAGAGGTTCATCGGAAAAATAAACACGAGATTTATCGCACGAAAATCAAAGCACGTGATATGGCGGAAATTAAGCAGATGTAATTCGAATTTGTAATCACGCCACTTAAACAGAAGCAAACACATAACTAAAACTGTGGAACCTGTGACCAAATCAATAATCTTATCGGCAGTTCAAAGGCATTTTAACGAATAGCTAAAGCCAGACGGATCCTAAGGATAATCTGGATATCTTTCCATACAAGCTCTGGACCACATAAGCTATTTCAAAACAACATGAAGCACATTTTGCACATTAACAACTTCCTGTGGAGGTAGCTAAGCAAGTTATGTGTTTAAGAAGAATCTCCAGACCAGGGAGCAGCTAAAGACAGCCATGGGAGCTGCAGTGAGTACTATACCGCCGACATGGGCCCGTAAGCATCTTCGTGAGTATTAGGTGGAGGGCAGAGCTGTGCCTCAGGCGTAACGGAGCTTATCTCGATCATGTGCTGTAGATGATATTAAGATGAAGAATTGTGTTTTGAATATACACAGCATAAATCTCCCATAAACTTCTGATCAGTTGTGGAATTAGTAAATCATAGAAAGCGTTAACCATTTGTATTGCCACGGATATGCTGGGATAACATGCTTTTGCGATTGGCACGCAAAATTATTGACAATAGACTCACACACAAGTTTCTTTATAAATAATAAACTTTACATACAAATATCTCTCGAAATATGAATTAATATGCAAAATAATGTGTATTCACGTGATCAGCACATTTTTATAATTATTTTGCAAATATTCACCAAACAACCTGCAACTAGTCCATTGCTGGAATCACACGATTCCACAAATATGTCAAACAACGTCGATACTTGATTGATTAAGTTGTGTTGCGTTGGTGGTATGTAGGCAGTAAATGTAATTGATAGCTGTAGATCCTGGTGGACAATGGCGGCCCTCTCTATCAATATCCAACACTGACAGATAATGAGAGGGAGCATGAAGACACCCTGACACTAAACACAGCGAACAGATTTTATCATCAACAGCTAACGATATTATTTCAAGCCATAAATCGTCGTGGCTAGAATCAAACCAGCAATTATTTGGGGTTAACGAGAAGCCTTCAAATAATCAGGCTTTTCCGTTTGTCAAGCGTTTGATAAGCATCGATTTGCGTACAGCACAACTGGACAGTGTCAAGCTAGCACCCAGTGATGCTTTCCAACGCAGTGCTATTTAATTGTCTAGAATATAACTACTATACCAGGGAATATTGTCCGTTATTCCAGCCAAGCCAGTCTAAATATCGCCGTTGCTACCACATGGTCCAAACTGCACAGCGGACACAGACAGGTGCTAGCCAAAGTCTACATCTGCCAGCAGGCAGGTCGGCAGCGATAGAGTGGTTACGCGTTTGTGAGCGGTAATCGGCAGACGAGGGGCGCTTAACTGCCGGCGGGCGCTTAACTGCCGGCGGGCGCTTAACTGCCGGCGTTATGATATAGAGGTCGGTCGTCAGCCGCCCCGATGGCCCATCAAGGCGCATCTCAGGGCGCCGAGCAGGACCGATCTTTACGCCGGCAATCTGCATAGGCAAGGAGCCAGTGCGCGTAACTTTCTACGATCGCTTTCATAAGAACAATGCAATCCGTGTTCTGGCGCGAGGGCAATCTTTTTGGAACTGTGCACGCGTGCAGTGCATGGGCTTGTCATATGCAGTTCGGTGTGCAAATGTGCGTCGACATGATACGGGCTCATATGACACACGTCACGGCTTGTGAGCGGCCTATGTAACCGACACTATCTAGCAGAGCTATTCATTGTTTGTGGTTGCAAGAATGGATGTTTCTGCCAAGAAAACGACTAACGAAGATGATTGTAATAAGGGAATGAATCCTGCATTGTCTTGCGAGCAGTAGCAAGGTTAAAGCATGGTTACAATGTAGTCCTGTTTCGCATAATGGTGCACGATGTGCAAAAGGCGCGTCTCATAAGCTTATATTTCACGTTTCTTGTATTTGCACCACTCACGACGGGCATTTGGCCCATTTACAGAGTATCGGCGATAATTAACATCGGGGATTCGGTGGATACATTGAGAAATAAGCATTAATCGTTTGACTGGACCAACCAGAACGCATTAATAATTTTAGGAGGACTTGTGATTAACGTCAAATGATTCTGTATTTCTTATTTGTGGAAACTATCTGCTTAAGCTTTCACTGTATAGTGTATATCGTAATTACCAATTAATAAGTTACAGCCAGCATCATTGTGGAAATAAATAATAACCGAGCGTGTCCGAAACGACCCTAAGGTTTTTCGTCACGTTACTTGACAAATTTACATTCGACGGCCACGCCCAGACACATCGCCATACAGATATGCCTCCTTGCGGAAGCTAGAATAAAACCTTGGGCAACACTGTCCCGATTTGAGAATTGACACTTCACACCTTGGGATAGCTACGTACACAATCAGTTGTGACTTGGAGTCAGCAAAATATGCACATGAAAAAGGTTTATACATGACGTTAACTTACTAAATGTCTACAATTCTAGATGTTCGTCGGCATCTCGCGATCCGTGAGAGCCTTTTTTCAGACGGAGTGAGTGTGAGACGCGGCGAAGCGTTCGTACGAAAACGTTTAAGTCTTACAGATGGGGCCAAAATCCGTTTTCACTCTTGCCACCCTTGAATAATAGGCCTTGCTTGCTTGATTGTTTGATTGATTGATGCTTGCGTGGGTTTCAGCGATAAACTCTCGTTTCAGCTGCACTGATTATGCACTGAATAATTTTGGTCGTAAAATGACACATGTATGGCTTACGGTGAAAATATTTGACACAGCACTACATAAAAATGTAATCAATCATGAATAAACACAAATCAATACCTGCCGAATGATAAGCACGTGCTTTGACCTCAAATTCACCTCCGCAGGTGATAATTAGAAATTAAAATAACTAAGAGCCACAGAAAGGTGCCGGTAAGTATTGTTTTACTATTGCAATAAACAACAATGCTTATCAGCTGCCGGACACAAACGAAATAACTCGCTCCGTCTGCTTCATGCCATGCATGCTTTACTAGTTCAGACGGAGTGAGTGAGACCGCGAAGCGGTCGAAACGAACGTAGTCTTACAGATGGGCCAAAGTCCGTCCTTTCATCTTGGCACCCTTGCTTGCTTGCTTGATTGATTGATTGAATTGCGTGGGTTTTAGTGGATAACTGTCCTTTTCACTGCACTGATTATGCAAAAAGTATACACTGATAATTTGGTCGTAAAATAACACATGGTATAGGCTACGTGAAAATATTTGACACAACAGCAGAAACTGTCATCATCCATAGAATAAACACAAAAAACTGAATACGGTTGCCGAATGATAAGCACGTGCTTTGACTTCGAATTCACCTTCCGCAGGTGAGAATCAGAAATAAATATAAGTAAGTGCCACAGAAAGTTGCAGGTAAGTATTGTTTTACTATTGCAACAAACAACAATGCTATCAGTTGCCGGACACAAATGAAATAATCGCTCCGTATGCTTCATGCCATGTATGCTTTTAACTAGTAGTAATATTTTTTGATCTAAGTATCTTTATTTATTACGAGCGAAGGCGCGAAGCGCGCAGCGCAGTCTATTGAATGCCGATTTTTTATCAAATGTAAAGCGGCCGATCCGGCCCGGCCCGGGGCCGTGCCCGGCCAGACCGTAACGCTGGTCAGAAGCTTATAACTTTTTGAATCCGCATCTTGATTGACAAGCGGTCTTTACAATACAATACATCTGATAGCCCATGCAATTACATTATGATTATTGACATATTTTTCTTCTCACGTGAGGGGTCAGCATGGCGCGAGACACGTGCCGCATCAGGGGTGTCCAGAAAAATATCATCCTGTTATAGGGTTGAAAACGGCTGACCTAATTAAGCTGAAATTTGGTGTGTTTGAAGAGCCACACCACTGGCAATGTTTGACATAGGTCAAACTCTGGGTCGCACTGCACGTGCGCACGTGCAGCCCTGTTCCGTCCACGAAATGAACCCCAAAAACATTGTTGCATACCGGACCTATATCTCGGCAACCAAAAGTCACAAAAGACAACAGGCAAACACAGATGTGTCGAGAAAACAAATCCACCCGGCCGTATGCACTATGTGTCGATCAGCGGCGCGTGTCCGTGCAAAATTACTGGCTATACAAGCAAAATTAAATGGTTGCATGACGCTTTTTCACGATTTTTAAATCAGTGCTTGGCAACCTATGGGACGGGAAAGCGATGAAAACAAACACCCATGTGATAGACCATTGGTAACGTCCTCTTTAAAAATGCATCAAAAGTAGGTTTTAATGCATGTATTTCGCTGTTAAATTATCCGACTATAATATTTACACTGCCCATTTTATAATATTTCTTCATTACACCGCCGTTAGCTTCAAAACCAAAGGGTGCTAGACGATACAAATGATGCAGCTGTAAAGCGAAATCAAATCCATCTAATACCCACCCAAAATGAATTTTTGCCTATAAATATGAAGCTTATAATTGCAAATGAAAAATAACGCTGCAAAACCTATTAAGTTCAAAGTATCGATTTAGTTCGTATCTATTTGCAACGGCAAAACAACACATAGAGAAAGGAATTCAAAAGCATGCTTTGCACAAAACGAACCTCCGTTGGGCAGGTGATAAATCGAGGCGGATTTATTCGGACTCGCTCGTCCTTCGCCATTTAAGGCGTCTTACTGGTACGATTAAGCATACAGTGCTCAGGACAATTACTCCCTTTTGGCTGATAAGAAAAATGAGATACAAAACTAATTACGAGCGAGGGCGAAGCGCGCAGCGAGTTCTCACTGAATACCGGATTTGTATCACATATAGGCGGCCGACCCAGCCCGGCCCGGCCCGGCCAGACCATAACGATGGTCAGAAGCTTATATCTTTTGAATCCCGCCTCCGATTGACAAGCGGTTTTCAACATCTGATATTCAATGACATGATGATATTGACATTTTCCGTCTCACGTGAGGAGTCAGCATGGCACGTGACACGTGCCGCGTCAGAGGTGTCAGAAAACGCTATCCTGCTACAGCTGAGAAACGGCTGGACTGAGTAAGATGAAATTTGGTGTGTGTTTTGAGACTACACCACTCGCAATGTTTGCGCAGGTCAAACGTTTGGGCCACACTGCCGGTGCGCACCGTGGCATCCTGTTCCGGTCCACGAAATTGCTCTTAAAACATCAGTTTACAATACCGGGACTTATATTTTGGTAACCAAAGGTCTTAAAGACGGGTCAAACACAGATCGTAGAGAAACGATCCGCCCGGCGTTGCACTATGTGTTGATCAGCGGGCGCGTGGTACGTGCAAGTTACTGGCTATATAGCGCAAAATTCATAGTTTTTATGAAAGTCTAACGATTAAATAATTGCTCGGCTCGCTATGAGACGTGAAGCGATGAAATAAACACCAATGTGTAGAATGTACGCGTCCCTCTAAATGCAATGGGTGAAATTTCGGTTTTAATCAATATTTCACTGTTCAAATCCACCTGTAATTATACACATTTGCCGATTGTATTATATTCCTTCAATTGCACCGCCGTATGCGTCAAAACCAAAAGAGTGCAAAACGACTAAAAATTTATTGTAGCTTAAAGCGCAATCAAATCATATAATACCCTCCCAAAATGTATTTTTGCCCATGAAGGTTTAATCAATTGCAATTTAAAAACGCTGCAAAACCTATTTAGTTCAAAATATATATTTCGTTCGATCTATTTGTAACGGCAAAACAACACATAGCAAAAACAATTGAAAAGCATGCGTTGCACAAAACGAACCTCCGTTGGGCGGATGAGGAATTAACGCGGGTTTATTCGGGATCGCTCGTCCTTCGCCGTTTAAGGCGTCCTACTGGTACAGAGCGCGCCCACTCGGTAGTCACCCAAAAAGGCGTTTTACTGGTATATTAAATATCGCATTATTTAACGGCGTAAAAATGCAGACTTTTCCACATGCAAAATCAAACGTGATTCAAACCCAGGTAAAAGCGGTCTTTTCCAGTTCCAGTAGTCAGAATATTCTTCCTGAAGTGGCTAATACTAAAAGTATATTTTGAAAGTGGCGGCGTCTGAAATTCAGATGCGCATTCTCCAAAGGTTCCTTGAAACTACTAACTTTTTTTGTTGTTCTTGGTGCATGTGCGTTCTGGAATAGTGACGCCAAATTTACCTTCAGTTTGCTTGGGCTAGGTTTTATTGCAAGTTTGGCTCACCTAGTACGAAATCGGTGACGTGACATTTTTTGCATTCCTTCTGATCGATCACGCACAAATCTGACACAGCTCTGGAACAAAATAACACATTGATCTGTGCATCCCCTTTTTGGTAAAATTATTAACATTTGGCCGAGATGCAGCAGCTTACTTGCCACCATAAATAAACATCGTGTTTATTTATTAGCGCTTACTTTGGTGGGTACTGGTACGTATTCAAAAATATTGTACCAGAACTACTAACCCTCACCTTGGTGAACCCCCTTCCCGATTTTTTTTGCAAATAGAGGAATAACAGCTGCGCGCAACGGCGCCAAATTCGACACAGCTATTTGGACATCAACTATCCGCATCAACTATCCTATCAACTATATCAACTATCAACTATCCGCTAATTATGGCCGCTAATTATTATGTTTATTTTTATTATGTCTTTATTATGACAATTTTTTTCCTTGGGTCATCTCAGGTCAGGTCACCTGGTCACGTCAAGCGACCTTACCTCCAAAAATGTTTGTGGTTGTGCCAAAGGCAGATGGTTTGACCAAACGATTGGAAACGCACAGAACATTATCAGGATATCCGTATGTACAATTATTTTATTTATTGGAGTTTCTTTATCGGTGACCTAAGATCAAGTCAATTTCGTGACCTCTCCATTATAAATTAATATGAAAATAACAAAGTTCTTCCTATTAAAAGAATATGTATCAGACGGGAGAAATTACTTCAGAATCATGTTATTTTAGCTCATTCTTGATGAACGTGTTCCAGTTGCTGCTCAGTGACCTCAGCAAGGTCATCTGAGATCCTCTGAGTTCACCAGCACCTTTTTGCCCACAGATCTTAATAGAATAAGCTGGAGATGTGCGGCTGACATCACTGTGTGTCTTGTCGAGACGCATCGGCTCATATGACCTACATGGGTAACAAATGATCTTGACCTGAGGTCAAGTTTTGAAGTTGACCTAACCAACCGTTCGCCATTAACATGTTTTGAAGCGTCTTGACAAGACAAACCTGATGGTGTTAACATTATTGACCTATCTTTTTTAGTTAGGGCATATCGTTATATGAGTTAACAACTATACATTGACCTAAGCTAAAAATCACACTTCAGTGATTGCATTTTTAAGAGCTTTCATTTTTTTCGTTTGTTGCTGGATATCATAGCTTCATGAGATATTTGGTGATTTCGGGGAAAAGTCCTTAACATGTATTTTTTTAACTTAAACCCGCCACTTTGCTGGGGGCGAAAAACGCCCCCCCCCAGGAATTTTCACACTAGATAAAAAAACGAACAGTGCTACCAACGCGAAGTTTCGAGTACCTTCTACATCAGTTTGATGTCTTCAGTATATTTTTTTTAATTCAAATAAAAATGACGATTTTTTCGAATTATATCAAATTTAGTGACCTCACACTACACACGAATTTGACCCAAATAACAGCTTCTTGACACAGCTTAACTCTAATAGACTGTACAAAGCTATTCATAAAGCAAAATGCAGTCAAAAAACTTAATAAGATAGAAAATGACAGGGGGTATAAAAATGGCTATCTCGAATCTGATTTTTTTTTCACCTCCATTTCTTTGAATGGGGAAAATACTCTCAAAATCAACATTTTCATAATATATTCCGAAAACGAAATATATGTAAGAGAGTTACATAACAATACCCAAACCAAATTTCAAAGCAATATCTGTATTTTTGAATGACTGAAGGCTTCCTAAGTATGAGTACTTCATGACATAATTTTTTCCAAAGGACGTTTTTTTACTAGATACAGATACAATAAATGGCACCACTGTATTTCTGAAACAAAACCGGCTTAGAAACATGCCTTTTGTATATAATAATACTTATCCATTTCCATTTTTGACCTCATATGACCTGACCTTGACCTTATATCGGGCCAGGTGTGCAAATGGCTTCTACACTCGAATTATATGTGTAAAATAACCCATACAACATGTGTCGCATGATCTCTTGTCAATAGTGACCTGACTTGACATGATCTTGACCTTGACCTTTGCTTACAATTTCATTTTTGCTTTTACGGGAGATGCATCATACCTTTGAAATCACTTTGTGCGATAATAGTCTCAATACAATGTTTTGGAAGGAAAATATGGTCCAAAACTCAAATATCCAAAACCCATTTGACCTTTGACTTGACTGTGACCTGATATTTTACCTTATTTTGAAAATTTAGCATGTGCTTTAGATGAATCTAATTGAGAGATTTCTATTTCCGCCTTGTGCGTCTCGCTACAGTTATTGGTTCGGAAGATGACAAGGGGGCGAAAAAAGCCCCCCCCCAGCCAATGGCGTTCAGCTGAGACCCAAGCCAATGCCGGGCTAATGACCTCTAGTGACTTCAATGTTGAGCTGAGCAAAAAATACATAAGTGACTTCGAATGTATTTGGTGAGAGCTTTGAAAGCTTTTTCCCGTCTAGCTATCCCTTTTAGTTTTCGAGTTAGGAGAGAGGGGCATTTTGACCCCCTCCCCACCAGGGCGAAGATATCTCAGAGACCCTCCGGAGCATCAGTTAAATATAACTGTGACCAGAGTTGTGATTGACTCAGATTTTATGATCAACTTAGATGTGACTCAAATTTTATTTGCATCTATTTAACTTCAACTCATAGGCTCCATGTTGTGATTCTCTGAGCTAAATACGGACAAAAATGTATTTTACGGAGCATAGAAATAATGAAAATACACATATTAGAAAAAGGATAGGCATTATGTCAGTGCGAGATATTGTACTTTTTGCTCTCTTTGCCACATAGACTCTAATATAAAATGTACTGTTCCCACCAGCATTCGCAAAATGTATTAGCATTTACTTTTGACTATATCACAGAAATACAGTCGTTTGTTGCAACCACCGAACTCTGTTGCAACCGTTGCAACACAAATCATGTTGATTTGTGTTAAAAATCCAAATGCATTTCAAGCTATGGTCCAATGTTCATTGATCACAGATCCCGCATTTCTGTAAATTTTGCTTATCCATCGGCCCGTTTCGACTAATTTTAGAGTGAGACGACTCACAGTCTACTTAAAAAACACATCATATTCAACTCAAATTCAGTTAATTAAAAAAAAAAAATTGACTGAACCTATACTCAACCAAAATGATTTAAAGCCAAAATTGCTCAATTCCATAAAAAATACAACCGACATTGATTTGTTTGTGGATATAAAAAACAAATTGTTACAATTTTCTATAATACAATTTTGAGATAAAAACAAATATTAGATACAGCTGGTAGTTTGATATTAATTTAAAGACCAAATATGCTTCACATTCATCTCAGCAAAAGGTCATGCAAAAAAACGCATTCCAAAATCACTTGTAAGCGCATTTCAATCACAACAGTGCGCGCACTGCACGTACCGCTCCCACGCTACATATTTGTGTCATCCCGATCTGCGGCCGGAAGCGGTGGCTCTGTGCCACGCCTGCGGCTGTGACCCGGTGGCACGTGCAGCCAGTGTGTGGCCGCCGCCGAGTCCGCAGAGCGTCTGATGTTGGCGCGGCCACTGCTGCCGGCGTCCTGGGAGCGCTCCGCCGGCCGACACTTTCGGTTTCAGACCGGCCCGCGTGACCACACCCACCGGCGCTGGCAACTAGGTTAAAACAGAAGCAGTAAGGACGAAGTTCGTGCGCTTCTAACTGGAGCAACGGACCTTACGGCCGGCCGCGGTGGATAGAGTTCATTTGCTGTGAGAAACTGCGGCAAAAAGAGCTCTACAGGGTTGTCTAGTGAGAGTGGTGGGAGGGGCAGGGCAGGGGGTCAGTAGTGGCAGCTCCGTCAGTAGTGTAGAGCATCAGTTCAGTTCTCGCGGCACATCCGAAAGTAGTCGACAGAGCGGCCCTGCCCAGTCGCCGGCCAACATTGCATCGGACGCACTTGTCGGCCAGAGCGCCCCGGTTGCGGACGTTGCAGATCACGGCTGCTCAGTGTGGGTGTTGGCGCTGCACGGACAGTAGACCTGTCACCACGTGCGTGGACGGCAGCCAGTGCAGAGCGAGCTCAACGCCGGGCCAGCACGCTAACGCAGGAGACCGCCGCGCGGCACACGAAGACATCACCACGCCGGAGGACCGGTGACCGACCACAGCACGTGTGTCATACATCGGAGACATCTGTGGACATCTGCTGCACACGGGATCCAGCCGGCACGTCTCACTGCAGGTATGAACAGCTCTTAAGCTGTAATCTCCCAGATGAGAGTGAGACTGACAGTAAACCGTAGATGTGGGGAGCGACGCGTGCCCGTCATGTCTGACGACCGATTAGCGAGGATTAAGTTGTTCAATGATTTTTGGCTCGTCTCCTGGTGATAAGATGGACGGTGTGGCATGCCTTCGGAGTGAATCGTGTGTGGCTTTAGTGAATGATGACTTCATCGTACGATTCGTATCTTATCGGAACAACAGCACACTAGCTGCAATACGCTCTGCGCGTTCTTGCTATCGATAAGCTATAGTTCTAATACTGGACAAGATAGGCTATCATGGGTGTGGCAAGCACCGTTTACAGGGTCCATGTCTTCTTGAACTATCGCCTTATATCTATTTGAGTAGTGTCTTAACTATTTCGTTACGTTTAAATGGTGACTTAGTTTATCAAATTGTGTAGGTATTACGTTTTAATTATTAACAACATTAATCAATCAACAGAATGATAATGAAAGTGGAAAAACAAACTTACCTACTGTGTTGAGTCAAACATTTTAGATCTCATAGTTATACGCACCTGGTAAAGTGCGCCTCATTACTTCCAGTAACATTAAATATTTGCTGTTGACTTAGTGACACTTAATACAACATTGCGTAAAGCTCCCTCACAACTATATTCATTATCATTACGCCAGCCGACAAATAGAACAAAGCACATCATTCGAAAACAACATTGTACAATTGCATGCTTTTAGAACGTGAGAAAGACAATACTTCCATTGAAAAAACACAGATGTGATACAAAAACCAGTCACTTAACAGCTAAGCTTAATTAGTATCAGTAATAAGTTGAAGGTCTGAGAAATAGTTCTCGTTAGCAACACCTTATCGTCATTTCGATGTTACGACGTTGTTTTTACTTTTTAGGCGATTAATTTACTCAAACTCGGAATTAAAAATATATGTTTTTGTTTGCGTACCGATTTGTCACGCATCATTTTTTTTTTTAAATAAGGTTAATTATTTGTTGTTGCATGCGTGTGCACTCGCTGTATTTCTGCGTCCAAAACAAAATGCTGAAGAAGCAAGACCATAACATAATGAGATATTGTGCAAAAATAAAGCAAAATACAAGACATTGTGAAGAATATATTGAAGCTTTAACAAACTTTATTGGAAATCAAGAGCAATAAATTGGTCAACGTTTCGATAGAAGGTAAAATTTCCAATATTTATTTTTTGGAGAGATAATAACTATTGATGTTAAGTCACGTACAAAATTTGTTTAATCCTGGCAGCTAATGCGCCCTGAAGCTCATACCATCAATAACATCAACACCTACACACCTTGCTGCTTCCAAGATTGAATGAAATTGAATTACCTCTCAAAGATAACCTTTAAATCAACACCTTCAAGGCCACACTCACCTGTTCTTGTGTTGTGAAAATTTCATTTGCGGATTGTGTAGAACAATTGTTTTCCAGATATATTTCAAAATACAAGTCATTGTGATTAAACTTTGCGCAGGGTTAGATGTTAGTTCGAGCATTTTGCAATCACATGTTTATCTAAGAAGAACTCGCATTGAATAGGTATATAACTCAGCAACCCGGCGATATCTCAGATAAAACATATTCCGAAAGTACATATACAAGAACAAAAATCATTTTGGAAGAACGATTTTTTATCTTAATATCATTTCGTTTACAATGCCCATATTATACCAAACTTTCCTTTGTGGTGATTGAGCTTGCTTAACTTCCCTTGGCCACAAGCGAAAATTCCAGTTACTTGATCCGAAATCTGCAGGGAGGACATTCGATCTGACTTATCCGAACGAGGAAAGACACAGCATCTGGGCGACTTCTCTGCAGCTTTGAGATGAATGCGGTTTTCCTTCCTCATGACCAAACCAGCACGACGAAATGGTACGACGTTGTCATTTTTAAGCCGGATCTGAGATTTCGCAAACCGCGTGATTTTCATCTCCGCGAACCAGGCAAAACTAAAGGTGAACGGCTTTAGCCGAGTTTGGTCGGCTCTCTCGTGATATTTTGTAATTAATTCATCTGCAATGAGGACAAACTGCAGCTGTAAGATTTTCCTCATCTTTGTTCTCCGCCTCCCGCCGTGGGAAGGGATGAAATCAGAGCTCTTACTGTTAACATGATTTACATCTGACAGAGTCCATGACTTGACAATGCGTGGGTATTGGGCCGCTGCTCGACCGGAGAGCAGGAAAAGCTGCCCTCTCGGCGACTGAACTCCGTATTGTCATCCCTGACGGATAACTGCGGGCATCCGCCTGGCGCAACGAGGAAACAGATCACCCCGGGCCTCTGCGGAATGCCGATCATTTTCACAACACTTCTCTCTCGTCCTGCAAAATTATCCGGCCGGCATGCATGCGTGCATTACTGCAGTGTGCACCACCTAGCAGCGCCGTCTCTATTGAGGCCAGCACAGCCCGTGTTGAGGGCAGCACAGCCCGTGTTGAGGGCAGCACAGTCGGTCTGAGGCAGCACCAGCCGTGTTGAGAAGCAGCACAGGCCGTGTGAGGGCATCACAGCCGTGGTTGAGCGCGCAGCACACGCTCCGTCGTTGAGGGCTCAGCCACAGCCGTTCGGTTGAGGGCAGCACAGCTCCGTGCTTGAGGGCAGCACAAGCCCGTGTTGGAGGGCAGCCACGAGTTCCGTGTTGAGGGCAGCACAGTCCGTGTTGAGGGCAGCACAGCCCGTGTTGAGAGCAGCACAGCCCGTGTTGAGGGCAGCACAGCCCGTGTTGAGGGCAGCACAGCCCGTGTTGAGAGCAGCACAGCCCGCGTTGATGGCGGCGTGAGTGTTCGGGTGGCGCTTTTGGCCGTGAGTCCGACCTCCAGTGGTCAGACCCGGCACAGGGCCGCTCTCCGGACAGCCCTACAAACACCTCTCTGTCGGGACAAACAGGCGGCCCCGTGCCGTGCCGTGCCGTGCTGTACCGACCGCTCCGCGCCGCTCGGGTCGCGTGTGAGCTAATTATCCACCTGACACGGGTAACGAGGGCAGAGCGGACGTGTTTGCCGGCCAGGACGAATCGCCAGGGGTGTTGAGAGTCGACTGCGGCTGCTGCTGCTAACGTCACGAGATACGACGGGGCATCCAGACGTAGATCTGGGGGAGAGGGGGCGCTAGGGCGCCTCCCCCTGAGCCCGGGTCGCGCCCATGTCGCGCGCATGTGGCGCCCCCTGACCGAAATCCTGGATCCGAGCCTAGCATCACCTGCTGTTCGACGCCCAACAGCCACTGTCCCACCGCCCGGCACTGTTGATCTCCAAGTTACTATCGCGCTACAGTCCGATTTCATAATGCAAATATGCAACACAAAACTTTGTTAACACGAAAAGTTTGTTGGTCAATATTTATAATTAACTCGAGAGCTGTAAAATCAGTGCAAAATCACTTCTTCGCGGACATGTTGTATTTGTTCGTCGTGGAAGCGATGAAGAAACCGCCCTCTTTGAGCGTCGGCGTTACCGTCGGCGCCATTCGACACGCGTTGATGTTCACTTGTTCGACCGTGAGCGCGCCGCCATACCCGGCTGCCTTCTTTTGTTGTCAAACGTCATGTCCTGTCACCGGCGTAAACGCGCGTCTAACCATCGTGGGGAATTTTCTCCTCCATGGGCACAATAAAGATCGACAAGGCCAGGCGGCTGCTCCCGGCCGTCAACGGCGGGGGGCGGTTCACGACTATTTACGCGCCGTCGCGCGCGGCGTTGCATGGACCTTGATCTAAATTCTCACAGACACCGATGAGTGACTTTTGTGGCATTTCATGCACTTCTGACTTCACTTTCTTCGCGTCTTCAATGGCCCGTGAGAGCGCTGACGTTGCATGCGAATTGCACGCCGTTTCGCCACGCCCGACGGCGGCGGCGGCGGCGGCGGCGGCGGCGGCGGCGGCGCTAACTCAGCCGTGCCGGAGGCGAGCTCACTTCTGCCCTGGGGCGGTGCCGGAGCCGCCGGTCCGCCGCCGGTCCGCCGCCGGTCCGCCGCCGGCCACGGTGACGGCAGAAGCGTGCGAACATCGCGGCGGCGTCCCACGCGTCGCGCGCTTCCGGGCCTCAGCCTCACCAGCCGCGTCCGCTCAATTCGCACGGCAGCCTCACTTGGCGTCACGTCACTCGGCAGAGGGCTTTTAGCTGCGCAGGGCGAGGCTGCCGGCGGGCACGGTGATGTCATTGAGAGCACCACTTCAGGCCGTGACTCCGGGCCGGGGGCGGGCGGCTTGGCGGGGTATCTACGATACAGGTGCTCCCCAGCGCGTCCGTGGTCGCTGCCTCGAGACCTCGGCCAGCCGCAGTCCATTCACCGGTCTGAACGTGCTCCCTGCGTGAGAGGTGATCGGTGAGGAATCATGCGGCATCTTCAACAATGCCCCGATCACGTGAATCCGCCAGCGGCGTTGCCTGACAGCATGACGGCCCGTCGGAAGCAAATCCCTTCATACATTGCCCGGGATGCTCGTTCCGGCAGAGCCGGGACCCTGACTAGTATACGCCCCGTCCCAGCCTTAAAGAGATTGTCTCTCCATCCCTTGAGCACAAGCTTCTCTGTCTCGTGTAAAGACAGCGAGCCGCACTCCGATAGCCTTCAATCTGGTCTGTGAATGAAGCCTCCGGACCGCCCGAAAACAATTAGTCTCTCATGAAGAAACCATCCGTCGGACCGCCGTCAGATGAGGGTTGCCTAATTCGATCCACCCGGTCGCAGCGGCGCCGAGAGAGTCGCGGCGCGGCGCCGAGAGGGTCGCGGCGCGGCACACTGCGTCTTCTGAATGGGATAATAGGCCGGTCGGCGGTCATCTGGGACCATCCGGCCGGCTGATTGCTCTCATCGTCGAGCTATCTCCGGCGGAGGAGGGTGTTACCGCCCTCATCTCGGTAGCAACCGCCGGAAGTCACCGGCGCCGCCGACCCATGGTGCAACTCAATCACTGCTGAGCGGAGGTGATGTAGCACACTGCAGAGGGAGAGGATGGTCAACGCAGAGCGGAGATGATGGTCAACGCAGAGGGAGATGATCAATGCAGAGCGGGGACTATGGCCGTATGACGAGATAGGGGTGACGGAAGCGATGTTTGTGTGACGAGCGGGGGTGACGGAGGCGATGGTCATGTGACGAGACGGCGCGACGGCCGGTGACCGCCGGAGAACCTTCATCGCATCATCGACGATGGTTGTCACCAAACAGCGAGAGTGCACCAAGAGAGAGACAAGGCAGAGACATCGGCTCTGGCACGGCCGGTGTCTCGCCGCCACCGGGGGAGAGAGAGAGAGAGAGAGAGAGAGAGAGAGAGAGAGAGAGAGAGAAGAGAGAGAGAGACGAGTAGAGAGAGAGAGCAGGGAGGAGAGAGAGAAGAGAAGAGGAGAGAGAGAGAAAGGGAAGAAAGAAGAGAGAGACGAAAGAGAGAGAGAGACGAAAGAGGAAGCGATCCTCAGGGGAGAGCGGCGGAGGCCGGGGGAGCGGTGACAAGGCCGGAGTGTCACGACGCGGCCGCGCTCGGACCGAGTTCTCACGTGCCGCCGACCGTGGCGCCGCGCCGCTGGCTACGCGTGACCGGCCAACACTGGACTGTGGGTCAGCCGGCCGCGGTCAGCCCGCCACGGTCGGCCCGCCGCGGTCGGCAGCCAGCCCCTGGCCACCGCAGGCCATGACACACAGAGCGGGGCGACGCCCGGCACTCACTGCCTGCAGGTCACTGCCTGCAGTGCAGCTAACTGGAGCACTGGCCGATCGGGCCACGGGGTCACCGCTCGGGTGTCCCTGGTGACTGGCGAACCGTGGTGGTCTCGGCACATTGCACATGTCAGTCAGTCACTACGTTTCTCCGCTCTATTCAGACCTGAGTGAGGAATCTGTCTGGCTGCCCGCCCCTCCGTCCATTGTTGTGGCCGGTGCCGCGCAGTCCTGACGCGCGACAAATACAGGTGACAGCCTTCTCACGCGCACCGATCGCGGCCAATTTGTCCAGCATGCCGGCCGGCCGGACGCCGCGAGTGACTGGTCAGAGACGCCGCGAGTGACTGGTCAGAGAGAATGGCGCTACCGGAGGGGACCGGTCACCAGAGCCAGGTCATCCCAGACAGGTCATC
Source organism: Semibalanus balanoides (assembly GCA_014673585.1). Taxonomy (NCBI): domain Eukaryota; kingdom Metazoa; phylum Arthropoda; class Thecostraca; order Balanomorpha; family Balanidae; genus Semibalanus; species Semibalanus balanoides. The sequence goes on from VOPJ01005495.1 coordinate 35,047, forward strand.
CCAGCCAGGTCACCCCAGACAGGTCACCCCAGACAGGTCATCCCAGCCAGTCGCCCCAGTCAGACGCGATGTAACATGTATTTGCCACGCCCCATGACGCTCACATAGCCCGTACTCCCATGGGTGAGCACGTGTCTTCTCACCAGCATCGGTGCTGTCCGCAATCCTGAGAGAGAGAGAGAGAGAGAGCAGAGAGAGAGAGGAGAGAGAGAGAGAGAGCGAAGAAACAAGAGAGAGAAGAGAGAGGCAGAAGAGAAGCAGAGAGTAGAGAGAAAGAGAGAGGAAGGTATGAATGAGAGAAGAGAAGCTCCAGTGACCGCGGCGGCGGTCAGACTGTGCTGAACCACTGCGTGTCCTGTAGGCGTCTCCGGCCGTCTCTTCTCGGCCTCGGGCGTCTCCGGAGATCTCCGGTCCAGCGGCGCTCGTGTTGGAAAGGCTGGGATTACCGACTGGCGACCGGCCGGCGCACGCGCCACGTGCGGGGCGCGGCCCGCCGGCCGCAGCGTGTCACCCTCATGGAGCAGAGCCACAGCCGGGCCAGACAGTCATCGACCGCGTGACTTTCTGTCCCGCCGTCCCATCATCCCGCCGTCCCGCGATCGGGGAAACCGCCGCCATCGCCGCCCTGGATGGCCCGCTGGCCGAGCTGTAGACTGCCTAATTGGCGAGCGGCGGCGGCGGTCAGAATGCGGTCGACTTTAATCGAATTAGACGGCGGTCGGCGCGCGGCGTGCCTGTGCGTTGCTCAACAGCGGCCCGGCACGCATGGCGACCCAGCCAGGATGACGGATGGAACAAACGCACTGTTGTGACAAGCGCTTGTTGGACGCGCCTATTAGGACGCACTGGATGTGAATTTAATAAGAAGATGAGACTCGTCAGCGGGCGGTGTATCGTCGAGCCGGTGACATGGAATTAGTTGTGGTCGATGGGACCGAACAATGCGGGTCGCGCGGCAGGCGAGTCGTCTGCGTGCCCGCTGACAGCCGCGCCGGCTCGCTGGCCGTCCCGCTGATTGCTGAGTGATTTATGGGGCTGTATCGGTGACGTGGCGGATCGCCGGCCCTGCTGCTCGGTCTGGGTGGCCGCCGGTGATGGGAGGGACCGCGGCCGGTGATACATTGTCTCGTGTTTCCCCAGGAATGTGGGACGGACGCGGACGAGGCGCCAGTGACGCGTTACAGGTAACGCGACCTCCTACGCCTCGGAACCAGTTAACCCACTGAATGTTGATAGTTTCCTCCAGCTGATGAGTTAGCTACTATTGCGGATTCTTCGTGCATAGTTTTGACCGGTTATTCTGGTTTCATACCAATTTCCGTAGAAGGGAAATGATAGTGAATCATTCACTTCCTCTTGAATGAGGTATTTCATTCATAGCAGTTAAAACAGAAAGTCATTATGTAACCATATGGATAAATGAATGCACAAAATATTACATAAAGCGAATAATTAGATGTGCATTAGCTGTTAAAAATCCAGCATAGCATACAATCACGATTGAAGTTAGTGGACGAGTAAAGTTACGGCCAATTTAAACGAGGTGTTCACCCTTTGAGCGCGACGTAATCGTGGTCGGTCAAAACAGTTAAGGATCTATATCACTGTCTGCATGTTTTATGCAATTTTAATCCCTTTACCAGTCATTACGCTACGTAGTAATTGTTTTTACGTAAAGTCACTTGTCACAAGCGCCACCTATTTTTCCATATTACTCGCATCAAGAATCCCTTGAGTGGCTTCCCTCACGCAACTCCGTAAGCTTGATCTCTTTCCCAGCTTGCATTCCTTTCGTTCCCACACATTTCTTCGCCCGTTCCTTCCTTCCTTCCGTTCGGGGCGGCGTCAGACGGTTAGTCAGCGGTGGCGGCGGCGGCGGCGGCGGCGGCGGCGGCGGCGGCGGCGGCGGCGGCTGTGAAGAGTGACCCGCTGACCTGTGGTGTCTGACCTCTGGCTGAGGAGGTGTGGAGCGCCGCCCCCGGCCGCCCGGCGGTGGGTCCAGGTGCGCTATGCGCCGGCCGCCACACGGCGACTGCTGCCCTCTGGTGGCGAAACGAGGCGTCACCGGTACCGCTGAGCTGCGCCGACTGCCTGATGCAGAGGTTAGAGACCGCTCATGCTGGCAGACGTGGGGGTGTTCATAGCAGAGGGACAGAGGACGCGCTGTTGATTGCTGGTATGGAGAAGGTAATCATATTGTATTTGAAACAGTCAAATCAAGCCATCGAGTTCGAATCAAGTCATCGATGTTATTTTGCGTAAATAAGGAAACTGACGATAAACTTCATATAAATATGCCGCGATAGTTGTTACCATATCACTTAATACTCAATCACCAGATCACGGCTGACTGAGTATGACATCCTTCTTTCGACGTTTGATTGATTATATGTACCGATCTCCCCCGAATAAAGACAGGCGGGCTAACAACCCAATCACAGAATGGTGAGCCCATCATGAAATGTAACCCGACTACGCCAGCCACCTCGTATCATCAATTATACAGGTGTATCATCAACCTGTCGTTTACTGCATTCCCGCTGGATGGGAACGATGCGACGGGTAAATAATGGCTTGATAAGACCGTACCCAGCAATCCGGTGCGTGGCTGCCGGTGATTTCGCCCATTACCACCTGTCATACAGGGCACAATATTTACCGTAGCTGCCATACATGGCACAATATTTACCGTAGCTGCCATACAGAACACAAGTCTACCGCAGCGCGAGGAAAGCTGAACGGAACCAACTCATGCCGACCCGGGTCTTACAAAGCCTATCGATCCATGACACGAGCCGTGTCCAGCGGAGAAGCCTCGCTGCCAGAGAAAGTAAAACACGGCGAGCGATCGGATCGGATCGGCCAACTTTTGCCCCGGTCGCGCCACATTCCGTTTCGCGCCCGGCTGGCTACCGTCTCGTCGCCGTCTCGCCCCGACTGCTCCTGATGTCAGCGGTGCCGAAAGACGCTCCGTCGCTCTGACATCACCGTCTTTCGGCCACGGCTGACGGCATCTGACCAGCTGGGAGACGTCCGCTCGTCGGCCACTCACTCTCTGTTCCACTGGGAACAGCTCGGCAACGGCTGACCGCCGCTCGGCCTGCCGCTGCCGCGCCTGGCTGCAGCAGTGCTATGCAACGCGCCGGCAGGCTACGCAACGGCGCCCTCAAGCATGAACAGCCGACCGTCAGCCATGGAGTTATACACGTTTTAATTGTGGCGGGACGTTATTTTCGTGTGAGAGTGCCATTAGCTGTCGGCTGTGACGGCCGGGGATTCACTGACGCGATGAGAGTTCGCCCGTCACTCTATATACATCTGCAGCGTGCAGTGCTGCGGTGTAACACTTCACACTCGGGGGGCACACCCGTCACTCTATCCGTCACACCCGTCACTCTGCCCGCCTGCAGTGTGCTGCTGCGGTGTAACACTCACACTCGGGGGGCACGTTCGCTGCGGGGCGGCGAGGCACGGACGGCCGGCTGTCGACCGCTGGACGCCTGAAGAAAGGCCCGATTCAGAGATAGGATTAGATGGTACTGAAACGTCCATGCTCTGCTTCATGCTCGATGGAAAGATTGAGCGCCAGGGATATGGTTCTCAAGGCTTCATTGTTCCGCTACATGAGCATATGCAAATGCATGGGCGCGTTCCGAAATGGCCTTCTAACATTACAGCCTTGGAGTAATCGAACATGAGACGGCAAATGTGCACACTTTCACACGTGCCCCAAGGGCGGAATGACAAAAAGAGTTGTCGCACCAATCCACCCACCCACTTTAATTCTGCAAACAGACCCAAGGTGCTCCCTGCATCATTATCGGATCAGTGATTCAGAGGCTCTCGGTGTGATTTGTCCCCACCCCCGTCACCCATCACCGCACCCCGGACGGCTCTGAGAAACACCACCTCAGCAGAAGAGGCCGGCGGCTGAAGTCTGACACTGCCAGTCCGGCTGGTCCATCATTAGCGCCTGACGACAGCAGCGGGCCATCCTTAGCGCTCAACGGCAGCAGCGGGCCATCGTCAGGTGGCATCCGACCGCTGCTATCCGCTAACCAGAGCTGACATCCACTGCCACCACTATCCGCTAACCAGAGCTGACGTCCTCTGCCACCACTATCCGCTAACCAGAGCTGACGTCCTCTGCCACCACTATCCGCTAACCAGGGCTGACGTCCTCTGCCACCACTATCCGCTATCCAGCGGCGCGCGGCGGTGCTCGGTGACAGCCAAATTACACAACTCTGCCGATTAGTGGTGGCAGATGCGACCTCTCAGGCGGGCTTCAGGGAGGATCGGATGACGGGGATGTGACGGCTGACATGGAGTGGAGAGAGATGTCTCGGCGGCAGCGATGACGGGTCGGCGATGACGCAGAGGAGACGGGATGACGGCGGTGACTAGATGATGGGGTGGGGAGAGAGAGAATATGAGCGGCAGGATAACGAGGATGTGACGGGAGAGAGAGGTGGAGGGCGGATGGAATGGAGAGAGATATCTAGGAAGACAGAGGCGGCAGGTGCCCAGCAGCCGTCCGCGTTGGCCGGCCGTCCGTCAGCTTTCTCCACGGTCGTCTGATCTGAGAGCTGTGTTATCAGCCGCTGCCTCAGGCCGTCTAACAGTGCTGCCGATGAGCCTGTTATTGGTGGCCGGAGAGGGTTATATGGCCGGCCTGTCACGAGTTGGCCGCTGCTGAGGCGGCTCCACTGGGGGCGGACCCGACTGGCTGGCTCCTGGCCGAGCCGAAACCGCCGCCCGGCGGCATTCGACATCCAGAGAGTTCGTGTCTGCCAGAGACAAGCCATCGGAAAAGCCAAGGTACACCATGGAAAGCACAACTGTGGACGAATTGAATTATGCGATTGCTAAGCTGCTACAACGCCTCGGAAAAACCGGTTCGCTGTTAGGTCAGAGGTTAGTTGGCGTGCAACAGGCGAACTGAGCATACAATCATCACCATCGGGTCCGTTCCGCCGTCCCGGCCTGAGACCCAGGTGCGCAGCAGCGGCGCTGATCTGTCCCCTGATGTCCCCCGGGGTCACCCCGCTCCACGTCGCGTCACGCGACCGTGGGAGGACCGAGCGAGGGGACAGAGAGCGGCCGACACCAGCAGCGTGCGCGTGTGACCCGCTGGGAACCGACTCGGCCGCGGGCCGTGTCGCCGTGTCGCCGTGTTACAGATCCGGCGGTGGTCGGGATGGCGCGATAGCCCCGTGTCGAACAAGCGCGCACTTCCGTCCGGCGCGGTACTCGGGCACAGACGGCGGACGTCTCACAGAGCAGCGGACGACACGGCAGCCCCCCGCGGCCGGCCGGCCGGACAGACGCAGGAAACCAGTCCTCCTCCGCTGACGGACACATCTGTCTACACTGAGACACTTCCGCCGGCCAGACGATCCGCCCACCGATAGCTGTCATAACGCTGCAGATCAACGGCAGCTGTCGGGAGCCTCGTCCGCCTCCTGGACAGACGCGAGACGGCCATACCGACAAAGGGCACGCAGCCGGCGCCGTCTCCGCCGCAGCCCTGCTGACTGCTGCTCGTCTGTCTGTCGCATCTGGCGTCTGTCTGCCGGGCGCTGCGGTAGCTCGTCAGAGCTGTAGCAGCTCGCTGCACCATCACAGCTCCAATAAGCAGCATTCGTCAGAGCTGCTCAGCTCTGTGGCAGCTACCCAGCTCTTCTCAGCTCAGCTCTGATCGGCTCGGTCGGAGAGCGCTGATGGGCGCCGCGGGCCCGCTCAGACGGCCGCCGCCGGCACGCCGCGGCAGATTGGGCCGTGATGGACGACCTGAGGTCGTGCCGAACCGCTCGTACTCGGCTGATGACGCCCGTGACGGTGGCCTGATGACGCCCTGGGCGGCCGGGCGACCCCTGACCCGCCGACGAGCGCCGCTACCAGGCGCGCCGCGCTAAAGCGTCGCTCGCGTGACGCGGCGCGCGGCACGCGAGCCGCCGGGGACGCTGCGGTCCGGCGGCCGGACCGGGCTGAGACCGGGCTGAGACCGGGCTGAGACCGGGCTGAGACTGGGCCGAGACCGGGCTGAGACCGGGCGGGACAAGTGGAGCCGTGGGGCTGCCGGGCCGTCGGGGCCGGCAGGGGCACCCGTGGCCGACGGTCTGCGACTCCACCGCCGCAGACTCGCCACACTACCGCGACCTGCGCAGCTTTGTTTCAAGGCTTTTCTCAGCAGAACTGGAGCGGTCCATTTCGCACAGAACCACCGCAGCCCACTGTCAACACCCATGCAAGCGACGTCGCCATGACCGCGCCGTGTTGCAAACCGTTGCAACATGCAGCGGCGGCGGCGGCGGCGGCGACGGCGGCGGCTCGGCGGGCGGCGTGCGATCGGCGGCGGGGGCGTGGCCGCGCGGCGTACCCAGATGCTATCGCCGCAGACGGCTTCACGACTGCAAATTAGCGCCCTGTTCTGCGGCCGATTCCGTTTCCGGCGCTCGGCGGCCCGTGACGCGTCACAATGCGGCCACGAGCAGGATGCGGAGCGGTGCACCGCCGATAACCCGGACGGCCCCGCGGACCGCGCACAGGGGCACGTTTGTCCTGACCGACGCACCCGGCTCTGCCCGGACATCCCCCTGTGTGCGCTTTGTGCTGCATGCGCGTTCTGCACTGGTGCTCGCGGACAGTATGGTGCATGAGCCAGGCGCAGCTACGCGGCACTTGGTGGAATAGGATGAACCGCAAACAAACGGCAGTGTGCTCGTATTCAATTGGTGAGTGGTGCTTACTGCGCGCAGTCGGCGGCGTCCCGCTGTCGTCGGCGGCGTCCCGCTGGGCTCGTCGGACAGCCGTCGTAAAGCTGGCGGCACACCGCGATGCCCCGGTAACGAGTCGACAGTTATGTCCGCGCTGCGCGAAATATAGACACTGCAGATGAGACGACCACCCCGATGCAGTGGGTGATATCACTGTGGAGGCAGACGTGAAGCGGCTCAATTTACCGATGTTATTAGCGCTAAAGAGCTGCGAGGCACCGCCAGTAAAGCACCCAGAGCAGTATCGGGGCTATACGATACGCGAATTGCGATGAACTAGGCCACTGAGCAGTGAGCGCTGTTGCAACCGTTGCGAAATGCTTCCACGTGCGTCCTTAGGATCAATGCAAATAAAGCACGGAACAGTGCTTCAGGATAGTCGGCAGCGATACTGGGAAGATGTTCGTTCAGCTGAAGTTTTAATTACATTCTCACAATTAAAGTTACTTCAGTGAAATATAATTCCTTTCATATCGTACCACATCTCATTAAAAAAATCATCCTATAAGACTTGTTAAAATCACATCAGCGGAATACAGCTTCCCATCACCCACGTCCCACAATTATAACAGATGTAGAGCTGCTGACCACTAGTCTGTCAGGCGCATCTGACTGTCACCTGTCTCACATGTCAGACTGACAAACACAACGTGTGACAGGTGCGGTCAATAGACAGGCGACAGCACACACCACGCTGTCATGCGGCCTGTCACTACGCTGAACTAGGCCGCACCGACACAAACCCAGGCGATTGCGATGACACGAGAAGAGCCTGTCTCCAGCACACGGCTGGTTTCGTCAACCATTCCGTCTCGGTGGTCTGGCCCTCAGAGAGCCGGGCATTCTTCCGGGGCCGGCGGTAGTCAGGTGCGCCTAATTAGTGTCTCCCGGCCGGCCAGATCTCTCGTACTACAGACAAATCGAATGTCCCGGCTCGCAAGGACACGTGTGCGGCGCTGCACATTGTTTCCGCTGCACTGTTCGCCCATGGCCGGACAGTGTTCCAGTCGTGTCTCCAGGGCCGGATCTGAGTCCACCCGAGTCTTAAGTGACTCAGCGCTCGTCAGTGACCGTCAGCCATCAGTAGTTCTCTGGACTCGCAACACGAGGCCGCAGCTGCCGCCGACTGTCTGCACTAAATACACACGCCCACCGTGCGGGCGGCGCAGCGTGGTATGTGGCGGGCGGTGGGCTGCGGTGGGCTGTAGCCGGGCTGCGGTGGGCTGTAGCCGGGCTGCGGTGGGCTGTAGCCGGGCCGCGGCGGTATACGGTGGCAGAGCGGGGGCGGGGGCGGGGGCGGGGCCGGGGCTGCTCCAGTCGACAGCAGCCGTAGCGGGGCGTCATTACTCGCTCTCTGTCGGCGCCCGGTAATGAATCGGACGCACAGCCGCACCTCCGCCCCGAATAGCCGTGCAGGCAGGCCCGCCTGCGCTGGCTATGACTGAGTAATGAACGCGGCATCGATTGCTGCTGCGGCGGTGCGTTTGAAGCTCGGTGGTGGCCCTCTGCCAGTCATCCAACTCCCTCTCCGCCGCTCCGCCGACACCGGCGCGGGCCGACAGCGGGCCATGGGCCGCTCTCTCAGGAGAAACGGACGCGTACCCGTGTACCAGTGTCCCTCCACCCAGCCGGACAAGAGGCGGTGACAGCGGGGAGCGCTGTTCTGCCGTACTACTCCTCCCTGTAGCCAGCTCAGCGCGACACTAATCTAAAGCAGGGAGGTCTGACCAACGACAGATACACTTGTAGCGAGTTTCTACAACAGCTCCGGAGATGCATTAAGTCGGGTTACAAGAGATGCTGCCGCTGGGCTGTTTGTTTGCATCTCTCTCCCTCTTCAACTCGGTCAGCCATGACTCAGAGCCACGCCCCCGGGAGCCGGGGGGGGGGGCAGGGAGGGGGCTGCTCTGTTCTTCACTCCACTGCCCGCCTTTGTAAGAACACGAGCACGCAGCCATGTATGATGTATGGCCCCGGTCCGTTGCGAAAGGCTGTCGTATCTGCGGCGATAATCGGCGCGGCGTCGGCGTTGGTGGCGCGGGCGCGGCAATAGCCGGCGCGCGGGGGTGTGGCCGGGGGGCGGGGCCGCGGGGGCGCCGGCCACTCGGGGGTGAGTTACCGACAGATATCTCTGAAAACGCCGGGATGTCACGGTCACGGCCGCGGTGTTGTTGTTGTCGACTCCAACGCGGCCGCAACGCCGCCGGTCAGAGTACATCCGGTGACGGAGCCGTGTGACTCCCGGTGAGAGAGCCGAGTGACTCCCGGTGAGAGAGCCGAGTGACTCCCGGTGAGAGCCGAGTGACTCGTTCACAGATCCGATCGAGCCAGTGAGCCAGTGGCAGTCGAGTCGAGCCCGCACTGCAAACCGCTGGGCGGGTCTGACGTGGGCTGATCAGAGGATCATCGCCGCCGCGATCCCGTACCGTGCTTCTCACCATCCACGGCCCAGCCGTCTGCCGCCGAGAAACGTCTTCATTACCGGTGATTTACCGGGGCGTATTTCAGCGTTAATGACGCCCGCCGGCGGCACTGATCGCACCGCTCCACTGCGCGGCCCATCTCTCTCTCTCTCTCTCTGACCGAGTCGAGAGGAGCGGCTGCCAATCTGATCCCAGAGCGCCGAGACCGCGGGTCGCACTGACCGGGCCGGTAGTTAACTCTCAGCGGCGAGATAACGTGCCAGGACGGGACGGGAGCAGGGCCGGCCGGCGGCGGCTGAGGCCCGGCTGAGGCCCGGCTGAGGCCCAGCTGAGGCCCGGCTGAGGCCCGGCTGAGGCCCGGCTAGAGGCCACGGCTGGAGGGCCCAGCTGATGCCGCGGCTGAAGGCCGGCTGAGGCCTGGCTTGAGGCGGACTGAGGCCCGTGCTAGAGGCCCGGCTGAGGCCCGGCTGAGGCCCGGCTGAGGCCCGGCTGAGGCCCTGGTGTGACCTAGCTTTGACCCGTCTGAGGCCCTCCTGACAGCTGGCTCCGGGGTGGTCCCATGAAGGCCCGGCGGACGTGCCGTGCTTTACGAGAAATGGCTTATGGGTGGGGTAATGAGGTAAGAGAGGATGATGATAAGATGCTGCAGATTGCATCCCCGCCATGAATGGAGCGAAACGAGACAGGTTTCGACACTGAAAGCGCTCCTCACGAGCTGGCATAGACGGAGCTGGCTGGTGGGAGGTCTACACAGGACCGGACAGAAAGCGGGCAGCTGTACCGTTGGCTGAGCGTCTGAGCTGCGCGGACAGCTAGAAGTCCGGACTGCTGTAATATGGTAGCTGTGCCGGCAGAGAATCTCCTGAGCCGCGGGGCTGCGCAGCCGACCTCCGGTCGACGCTGGTGCCTTGGCTCGTCTCCGGTGCGCCGCTCGTGAATCTCGCTCGATCGAGACGCCGCGCTGGGCCGGGCCGAGCGGCTATCGGTGCGATCTCAGGCCCGCCGATCAGCTCCGCGCCGCAGTAACCGGCCGGTATAAACTGGAGCGTGAGCGGCGGCGGCGGCGGCGCGGCAGAGGAGCGGACCATGCAGCACCTGGCCGCCGGCCCGACAGTCGGCCATTACGGGTCGGTGATATTTCGTCTCGGCCAGCCGCCGCCGGGCTGCCGGGCTATCAGGCCCGAGTGTCCAGCAGCGGCGCCGGCGAGACAATGGCCACCGTGTCACCGTTCGTCTTACTGAGTCGGCACGGATGCCGATTTGTCAGACTTGCAGCTCCGGGACTCTGCCGATGTCAGCTACGGGCTTCCCTGATGTCAGCTGATGTTTCTATCTCGGGAGAACGAACGTGCTGGGTACGGGGCAGGGGAAAACACAGGGCGGAGACACCATGTGCCGTCTGCTTAGGTGCTGCTATGTAAGAACGGCTCGCCTCCTCTCGGAATGCCCAGACATGTCTGGAGCGCTGGACACGGCACGGGTGATCGCCACCAGCCGGCCAGCAGCGCTGGGCCAGGTCACCACTGCAGCCGAACCAGAGCAGCGCTCGTGGTCGGCGACGTGGGCGATCGGGGCGATATCTGCGGGGCGGCCGCATCTCCCGCTCAATCGGCCGCACGCCCTGTGATTGCCGATCGCGCGGCGCACGGCGCGCCGCCGAATGGCGCCGTTGGCTGGCCGTGGGCGCACGTTTTGCGGCGCGGCGCGGCCAGCAGCAGGCGCAGCAGATGAGCACATTGAGAGCAGTGGCAGTCGGGCGCAGCCATGGAGAGGAGTGCTGGACGGTGCAGAGTGCAGCTGTAGATCGTCACAGGCGACAGAACGGGTCAGTGGACAGTGGAGCGGTGACGAGTGTGGCGACTGGGTCACTGACCGACCGCTCAGTGGTTTCCTAATCAGTGCATGTGTCCCGTGCGCACACGCGTCTGTGTCTCCGCCGGGTCTCGTGCGTCTCTGCCGTATCCCCATGTGACTCCGCGGCCCGCTTCAGTGTCTCCGTGTGACCGCACTGTGACCGTCTGCGTCTCTGCCGACCCCACACCACCTGTGTACGGACTGTGTTTGTCCGCGCCCGGTGTGGGTGGGGAGAGCCACAATGCCTGAAATCGCCGGCGACACGCGCCCCGCCGTGCCGGCGTACTTTACGGCAGGGCGGACCGGCGGCGGAGACCGCTCATGAATACCTCATCACAGCGCTGCCCACACGGCGGCGGTCGCGCTGGTGTCACCACACGGCGGTGTCGCGGCTGAGGGAGGTGTCGAGAGGTCACGGGGCCGCCGCTCATCAGCGCGATACGGGAGCGCCGGAGCGACGCTATGGAGCGTAACTACGTCAGCTGGTCTGCTGTGTGATGTAAGGTTGGCCGAGGTGATCACTGCACAGCATCGCGTGTTGAAGCAGGAGCACTGTTCGTGTGTGGCTGCTGTTATGACGTTTCCTGCCGGTGCTGACGTGCCGTGTCTCTGTGTTCCAGGGTACGTCTGCGCCTCTGCCTCCTCTGACGCTCGATGTTCAGCCGTCGTGCCCACCTGTCCGTCTGCCCGCCGTCCGCCTGCCGCCCCAGCAGCCTCGAGATGCGCGAGAAGGCGCACAGTCCGCGCAAGCTGGAGCTCTCGCTGCGTACCGACCTGCTGCCCTCCGACGGCGGCATGACCCCGTACGACCTGAGCAGCGGCGGCGAGGCGGCCATGTCGCCGCCCAGCCGGCACCTGGACAGCGCCGCCGGCGACCAGGAGGTGCCGCTCGACCTCTCCGTCAAGGCTGCGCGGCTGCACACAGAGGACGAGAACAGGAACCTGGTGCCCGTGTCGCCTGGCGCTATGTCAGCGATGGACGTCGCTGAGGTGGCCGGCGCTGTCTCCAAACTGCAGTACGGCTCCAGACTGTACGCCGGAGGGGAGGCCGACCTCGCCGGACAGCTGTACAGTCCGGCGCTCATGGACATCTATGGCAAGAGCAAGCTGTACGCATCGCCCCTGCTGGCCGCAACGCCCAGCTATCCGTTCATCCTGCCAGGCACGTTCGAGATGATTCGATCTCAGCTGGATCATATCCATATGCGCCGGAACCCCGGCGTGCCGCTGCCGGGCGTCATCAAGAACAAGGACCGCTACTCGTGCAAGTACTGCGGCAAGAACTTCCCGCGCTCCGCCAACCTGACCCGCCACCTGCGCACACACACGGGCGAGCAGCCGTACAAGTGCAAGTACTGTGAGCGCTCGTTCAGCATCTCGTCCAACCTGCAGCGCCACATCCGCAACATCCACAACAAGGAGAAGCCGTTCCGGTGCCCGCTGTGCGAACGCTGTTTCGGCCAGCAGACGAACCTGGACCGGCACCTGCGGAAGCACGAGTCGGACGGACCGACCATCCTGGACGGCGGGTTCCGACGTGCTGTCTCGCAGCGCTCCGTCTCTGCCTCTGGCTCTCCTGCCTCGGAGGACTCCGCTGCCGAGATCGACGTGGAGGAGGTGGGCGAGGCCGAGGTCGAGGCCGTGTCTTCCCCGGACGCTATGGACGCCAAGCCGGCCTCGGACGTCGAGAACAACTGAGGGGACTGCAAGACCTCTGCCGGGTGTTCCCGGTGACCTGAAGTGATCTGATGTGATCTGACCTGACCGGGGGCGACCGAAGGTGATCTGGGGTGACCTCGGCTGACCTCAGGTGACCTGACACGGCACGACACGTGTCGTGTGGTCAACCTGGCGCCACAGTCGGACCTGATACCCGGGCGGCGCGATCTGGACGCTGCTCCGGGTCCGGTCGGATCCCACTGCGAAGGGCCTCGCAACCGGTGGTCGCCAGCATCCCGCGAAAGACACCAAGCTTTAAGAGACGAACACTGCGCGCACGGCTTTGGACAGTGAACAATCGAGTACCTGACGCACTGTGCGGTGTTCAGAAGTCCAGCGATGCCACGCTGGCTGCCATGGCGCGAGGCTACCCACTTCCAAGTACAAAGTATCGCCGCTGCCGGCGGTGGCCGCGGTGGACCAGCCGCTCGCGCTGTTCTCTCTCTGTGTGTACCTGGTCGGAGGTGCGCCACGTCCGCACCGCTGCCGAGGCAGAAAGGTGTGGGTGTGTGGGGTGTGGGTGTGTGTGGGTGCGGGTGTGTCGGTGTGTGGGTGTGTGTGCGGCCTGATGGACGAGTGCGAGTTTGTTGGTAGGGGCGCGTCGAGGGTCGCTGAGGTGGTCTCACTGCACGCGCTGTTTCGGACACGAGGAAATACCAGGCGAATGCTGTATAGTTGAGAACTGATTCCTGATCGTCAACCACGCTCGGCAGAGCCTTGGGTATTTATTTCGTATTTAAATCGTGTCCGGAGCGATATCGCGGTAGTTAAACTAGGCGCAGGCGGTACGCTAAGCGATACAAGGAGTTGTTAGACAAACTCGCTCCGTATTTAAACATGACGCCACGTGCGGTACCCCGTGCCGCATTGTAGTGTACCTTGTGTGCGACTTGTGCTCTGAGGGTTGATCCCGCGCGCACGCTCCGGAAATGGTGTATTGTGTTAAAATCATAGATTGTTTATTATAAGGCTCAATCGTGTGTGCCTGACAAATCGGAGCTTTCAGAGTAATATGCAGCCCCGCGTCCACTGATAGAAGCGCTCTTGGACTCCCCTCGTCTCCCGCGAAGAAACCCTCGAGCTGTTCGATGACCTGAGTCCTTTGCATTGTTAGACTGTGGTTCACCTAGATGCTCGGCTTTTGGGAGTCATCACACATCTATAGATTACTGCTGATCCTCTTTGTATTCTGCACAACTCCTCTGCTATCCTTTAGACACGATAGAATGGGTAGCTGACATTCAAGTAGGCTCTAGTCAGGCTGCAAACCTAAATCCAAAGGAAATGCATATGATTATGTATAATGTGATGGGTATAAATATAAATCTACAAGAATACAAAAATGTTTATCTCAGCCATGACATCACGACACGAAACTGCACTGGTATTGATAAACAGGTGGCGAAACAACAAACACGCAGATATTTATGTCGGCAACTGAATATGATTGCAGGAGCCAGGAATATAAACGTCCTTATATCTATATTATACTACGTACTAAAGTTTATCGCTTGCCTTACATATGGTACCTTAATGCTGACTTTTGAAATACGAAAATACATGTTGTTAAATAAGTGCAGCTTATCCCATAATCACTAGCAAAACTCCCGACTACATCCTGCAACAGCCGTTTTCACGATGGCTTATTTTGCGCGAAATGTTTTAAAGCATTTTAAAATGTTTTAAAATGTTTCAGCGGTAGCCGTCTTCTTGATGAGCTAATTTGCGAGAAATGTTTTAACCCTCGCCGTATGGGACTGTACGGCGAGGGTTAAAACATTTTTTTTCGCCAATCAGTCCATCGTGAAAGCGGATACTACTAAAACATTTTAAAACATTTTAAAATGTTTTAAAACATTTCGCGCAAAATAGCTCAACGTGAAAACGGCTAATAATACTAAAACAACCAGTCTAATCATCTTATTAGCAAATCAGAATGTCATTTATCACGTAACATAATAGTGGCAACATCTAGCGATACTAACTATTTGTTCACTAAGTGGTATCGTATACCTATGCAGTATGCAGTCAACGCTGAATAATGCCGAATGGGTATATCAAAAACAGAGAAGGGTTTAAACCCTATTCCCCGCTGGGGCAGATTCCGCCCCTCGGTAGTTTTTTCGCTTGCCGCTTCTAAACCATTAGGCCTGGCGTCTTGAAACCGGATGATTTTCTTATAATTGAATTACACGTGTTGTGTCAAAATATTGAGAAAAACGGCCGCGCAGAGGCGATGCCAGGCTCATGTTTTTTTAGAGGGTGTTACGAATGCTGTTGTGCAGCGCACACTTCCTTCGTAGTTTGCGGTGCAATAAATGGGTCACAAACGATGTCGCTGCAATATACATCATAAACACTTGGATTGTACACATTGGGGGACAGAGGCGCACTCAGTTACATAAAATGGAAGGCGATAGCCAGGGCCCGGGAACGATTTCAAAGTTGGGGGGGGCAAAACCAAATTTGGCTAGCCAACCCATTTTTAATTCGTCGGATTTCGACCTTTACTTCCAACTGGAGCCCTACGGGGATTTTCATAATGAATGCTAATTTTAAAACACTTGAAAATTACAATAAATATGTTTAGTGTATGACCGAAGACTTTCTCCATTGACCATGTGCTTAACTGCGGCGGTGTATTAACCCGGCAATTGACTGGGGTCTCAGCCGAACGCCATTGGCCGGGGTGGGGGCGTTTTTCGCCCCCCCCCACACGTTATCTTTCCGAACCAATAATCCGCAGCGAGACACGCAAGACGGCAATCGAAAAGCCTCTCAACGAAGATCCAGTCTTTAAGCGTACGCGAAATTGTTATAAATTAAGGTCATATGTGCCAGGTCACAGTCAGGTCAAAAGGTCAAATGGTTACCTTATTTGAGTTTTTGGGCCATACTTTCCATCCAAAGCCGTATGATGAGACTATTATCGCACAAAGTACTCGCAAAGGTATGATGATGATGATGATTGGGGCTTTAGGGCGCCGCAACAAAATAGTTATATGGCGCCCAAAAGGTATGATGCATCTCCTGTATAAGCAAAACTGACATTGTAAGCAAAGGTCAAGGTCAAGATCAGGTCAAATCAGGTCACTATTGGCACAGAATCATGTGACACATGTTTTATGTGTTATTTACACATACAAACTCGATTGTAGCAGCCTTATTTCACAACCTGCAACGAATATTTATAGTTCAAGGTCATGGTTAAAAGGTCCAAAATTAGAAAATGAATAAATACAACCAAAATGTAAAATTGTACTAATCCAGTTTTGTCTAGCAATACAGTGATACAATTTATATGTTGCATCTGGTCGAAAAAGCCTCAAAAACGTACTTTTAATAAAAAATGACGTCATGAGGTATTCATACTTAGAGAGCAATCAATGATTCAGAAAATACAGATATTGATTTTAAATTTGCTCCGGGTATTGCACATATGTGGTTCTCTAAATTTTTTTTTTTTGAAAAAATTAAAAAATTTGGGGTTATTTTGATTTTTTTATGTTTTTTTATCTCCGAGATGACCATTCTCCACTTGTCATTTGCCTATCTTTTGACGTTTTTTGAATTGCATTTTGCTTAAGGAAATGGTCTTTTGTTATAGCTGTTAGAGTTGAGCTGATTTGGTGCGTCAAAGTCGTGTGTAGTGGACGTCACTAAATTTAAAATAATAACGTGAAACAAATTCTAAATGTGATAATTGTCTTATTTTTTTGGCACTGAAGACGTCAAATTAATCTAGGTTAAAGTATCGAAAAGTTTCTCGTTGATAACACTGTTCGTTTGGTGAGCTATTGTGAAAATAATCTAAGGGGGCGTTTTTCGCCCCCAAGCAATGGCGGGTTAACGGTAGAGAAAAAAGAGAAACAAAAACATCGACAGGCTGAAATTGTGCAACTACGGAAAAATGGGGTCCCTTAAAACCTTACCTTAGTTAGGCTCTATAGTCAATAAAAGTCATCTTTTTTTCTTAACAATCTTTTTATCTAATAAAATCACGCATACTTGTTTACGCCATCGTGTTTTGTCGCTCTACATCAGGCGCATTGAAATGCCTTATTTTTTTATCAACGTTAGGTCAACTTAAAAAATGGAACTCAGGTCAAGGTCAAGTGGGTGACCCAAAGTAAGTCATGCCTGCAAATCATCAGGAGACGCGTCCTCTTGGCCCACCCAAGCGTTTGTTTTGACACAAAACCTCATTTGAAAGGCATTTTGGGTAAGCTACTGAAAGGCGATCCTGGGGAGTTCGCCAACCGCCCTTCCCCTGGTGGCGACGACCCTGGCTTTTTGCATCAGGTTTATTACACAAAACCTCGCTTGACAATCAAAAAATAACAAGTACATCATAGTAAAAGTGTGAACGTTTGCATAATTTTTCAAAAAACTCACACTTTCGATGTCTTATATATTTGTTTACGGAACGTTAAGATCAGCAACGCCAAAGTTGGGAGGGCGCCGCCCCCGCGGTCTCAAAGTTGGGGGGCAAGCGCCCCCGCTGCCCCCCCTGTTCCCGGGCCTATGGCGATAGCCTCCGTCAAATAAGGTCCAGCTTCAAATTAGTAAGATGATAAGATGATAAAAGGCGCTACGCACATGGTGCCCCCCTCCCACAATGCTAACCTGGATCCACCTATGCACAATATATTAAATTTAACAAATTACAGCAAAAAGCCGACATGTGACGTTGATATCATCCCAAACAATCACGAACAGCACACATTTGCTATCAGAAATAAAAAAATACATTCACTGAATACGCCTATGATTTTTCATTTTGGTACTTGTCCTTTTGATATATTAAAGACCAGTACATTGGTAGCTCAACAACGTTTTGGGCATGGAAATCGGTCAAACCACTCGGCCACAAAGACCATTCAAAACCCACCCAAATTGTCGTATTGTTTGCCCCATAGCCCCCCATTTATGAACAAAAAAATATGTGTTGGGGTCCAAAACAAAAATATATTATCCTTACGAATCGAATGGTGTGTGTTCCATTGAAATCAGCTGAGCGGCTCTCGAGATCTCGGGGGGGGCAGAATCTGCCCCCTGCAGGTTATCGTAATTCTGGCCGCCCGCAGGGAATAGGGTTAAGACCAGAGATGTACATACACAACAGTGGGTACTTTATTATTGAGTAATCAAATATTTGCAGTCTTCGCAGAAGAGTCATGAGATGGAGAGCAGATCTAAATCTTCGGAATCACACACTTAAACGTTTAACATGACATGTATTGATAATATTAATCAATTAAACATAAGTATTTAACCACAACCCATACTGCGAAGAAAATCGCCATGAGGGAAAGTAATATAAAATTACATGTTTTATAACATTTTTACCTTTCAATTAAATATGTAATATAAAAAGGATGCTTGTGATATAATAATAGAATATCATTATCATTATAACAAAATAGTTTTCAGTGAAAAACATCACGCTTCAAACTATCATAAATGTACCTAATTTGTGTGAAAAGTAAGACATCATTTAAAAACGACACGTCATTGAGCAGTTTCCGCGCATTTTAACGTCGTTGGAGGTCTTTTCTGACCTCCATATCTACTCAACGACAGGAGAACTCATTCTGGTCAGGTCAGGGGCCTCTCTGACATACGCAGGGGTCCTTTGCACTTCCTAAGGGCCCTCTGGTCTGTCCAGGGGCCCTCCAGCCTTATAAGGGGCCCTTCCGACCTGGCAAGGGACTGCGCTTTCTGTTCTATCGCCTTGCCGACATGCTTAGAAGGCCCTTCGATCTGCCCTCGGGCCCCTCCGTGCTGACTAGGGTCCCATTCGGCATGTTCAGTGGCCCTTCTGACCCACCCAGGGGCCCTTTCGGTCTGGTCAGGAGCCACTCTGACATACACAGGGCTCTTTTGAACGTCCAAGGACCCTCTGGTCTGTCCAGGGGCTCTTAAGACCTGGCAAGGGACTGCACTGGCTGCTTTGACCCCCTGCCGACATGTTCAGTGGCCTCTCCGACCTGCAGAGTGGCCTCTCTGTGCTGGCTAGGTGCCTATTCGACGTGTTCAGGGGGCCCTTTGACCCGCTCAGTGGCCCTTTCGGCTTGTCCAGGCCTGATGGGCCCCTTTCGGCTTGTCTGACATACACAGGGCTCTTTTGAACGTCCAAGGGCCCTCTGGTTTCTGGACCAAGCTTCGCGTGGTCTTCTGACTCTAAGATACGATGATACCACGCTTCGCGCTGTCTCGTCGGCCCTTTTCGGCGCGCGCAGTGCGCCGAAAAGGGCCCATCAGGCCTCGAAAACGGCCCACTGGGCCTCCAAGGGGGGGGGTGACCCCGCCTCCCCCTTGGCTACGTGCCTGCATACTTCAGATTTATGAGATGTAAACAGGTAATTTGCATGCATAAATGAGCCCCGGAATTGTTTTTTATTCCTGATAGTCTGCTACTGCAAAGCAGACCACCAGACGGCGCAGATAACAATACGTTGATTGGTGACAAGCATATAAATGCGAAGCACCTACTACTGGCGAGTTTAAATGATACAAACGGGCGAATACCAGAATACCAATGCGTGAAACATTCATAGATCAGAACATAAGAGGTCAAAACCTAATATCGCTGCACATTCAGTGCAGTACTTTCTACATACAGATGAGCTGATTCAGCTCAATGTCGCTGCCGTTCTTTGCGACACCGTTTCAGGAGCTAATTCCGCGCAGCACGACCGCGCAAAGCGCACTCCAAGTGGTCTCTGTCTGCTCGCAGGCGAGATAACGCGGCTACCAACGCATAAAACAGGAGTGATGTGTCATGAAAGGCCGGCAGACAGTGACATTTGGTCGCCGCTGTCCAGCGCCGCCTGAGGTCATGGGAGTGCCGGCTGTAAAATGTAACGGCGGTCGAACACATCCATTACGCGATGCGATGCGATGTAGTTGAGATGCAAATTGCACGTGTATGTTGATACATGAGCCAGTGCGCTATAGCCACTGCTAATAGTGCCACTGGTCTGCCGTTGTCCTAGGCCATGCAGAAGTAATGTAGCTCCTGGTGCATTACCGTAGAGGGTAATGGGTATGCTTGCAATCTGCTGGTATCTATGTGCTTGCATGCAACAGCAATATATGTGGTAAGTAAGACATTTACGTGGCCAAACGTGTCCTGATAAAAGCTTAGCAGGGCGATAAATCAGCTGTTTTATGTGTCACGAACATTGCGGCATAGCATCACGTCGTTGGTACCTTCTCCGTGCATTGTTTGGGTAGATGTCCGATGTCAGCCAGCTGCCAGCATTAGGTAGGTACCGGTGTACTACCTCGATTTGTTGTGAAAACGCCTGGAGGCATGCACAATGCTGATGCACGTAAGACTCGTTAATGGATAAGGTCTGTTACTTTTGTGGCATGGTCACATGAACAGCATGCAATACTGTTACCTTCTTTTTATGCTTTATCTTGACTTTCTCCTTCGATGTTGTATCTTGGCCTTCTCATTAGTGCCCGAATTTGTATTCGTGCCTTAGGTGCAGTCCCGTTTTTTTTTTCTTCAGGTGACGTTCAACTGAAATGTCTGAAACACATTTTACCAATCAAATCGTCCGGTAAATGTATGGGATCGTAACTTCTCTGGTTGTGATTGATGCACCGTGTCTTTTTTGCAAAATGCACGTGCAGCGGTCAGGAATAAGCATTACTGAACGATGCTGGTATGCAGATGTTTGTGATCGAGGCGTTTTTTGGAAATTACTGCACGAGCGAAGCGAGTGCAGTAATTTTGAAAAACGCGAGATCACAAATATCTGCATACACAGCAGAGTTTGGTTAAGACTTTTAACCGTTAGGTATGGTCGCCATCTGCTGACTGCTGAGCCTTTCATATGTTTTAAACGAGATAAACCATTCTTTTGATTTATTCCCAATGGATTTTTTTTTATAGTAGCTCAGATGAAGAATACAAATGGACAAATCAAGAACTTCATGAAGGTGCCAACGAAGCGACAGAAACAACACGAAAAATCGAGTTCTGGGTGCGGCAGCTGCAGGACCATATCCACTCCACCGGACAACAAAAGAACGTGTTGGAGATGAACAAAAAAGAACTAAATGATGTCATCTGTTCTTTCAATATGTGGCCTAAGTAACAGGTCATAAGAGTGTCAGGAGCCTCGAAAGCTACGCTGAAGCCGACGTCGAAGTCCAGCGAGCGGATATCGACAAGCACATGTCAGGAAGAAGCCTTATATACTCGTCTGTGGACGGCAGCCTGCGGCAGTGCCAGTACCAAGCCGTAGCATCAAAAGTACCGTGCGTGATAAATATAAGCCACTGCAACTCTGTCCATCAACAACAAAGTAGTGTGAGGAGTGGTCGCGATGACGAGTGTCTTGTCTCGACACCTTGATATGTCCAAGTCAAATACATTTGTGTCTTGTTTTCTCTGACACCTTTATATGTCAAGTCAAATACATTTGTGTCTTGGTTCTACACGAACCTTTATATGTCCAAGTCAAATACATTGTTTGTACAGATCCTGCCTATGAGATGCATTTGGGTTGTTTTCGTAACATTGATAACATCGTGGTAGACCAAACATCTTCGTAGACAGAGCACAAAAAATATACCAATTCAGCAATGTTTTAACGTTTACCCAATGCAATTGCAACGTGTTTACAAATACAACGTAAAACAATAGCGTCAGATGATCTACGACAGTGCGGTAATGCCAGTTGCCAAACGCCGGAAAATACAACAACTCCACGCGCTAATGCTTTTTACATTGCTTCGGCATACGGTAATAAGCATTACTGACGATGCTGGTATGTTAGATGTTGTGATTCGAGGCGTTTTTTTTTTAATTACTGCACGAGCAAAGCAAGTGCAGTAAATTTTGAAAAACGCCGAGATCACAAATATCGGAGGGTTCAACTATTAACACAGCAGAGTTTAGTAAGTCTTTTACCTTAATTCGCCAGTGCGGTATGCCATGCTAATGCGGAAAATACCACACTCCACGCGCTAATGCTTTTTACATTGCTCGGCATATGGTAAACAAATATCCTTATTAACTTGTGCCTAGCTAATTTGTTAGGCTTGGATCTATGAGCACATGACACTCAACATTTGATTTCATGTGCATTTATATATATATTGGCTGCTAATTTTTGTTAGCACAATATCAGTAATATATGGTGCATAAATATGTATTGCTGATGGAAGAAGCTGTATTTTTTAACTCCAGGTTTCATTCACAGTGCGCTGGTGACTAAAGTGCCAACACCAGCCAGCACCAACAGCCTGGCTGCACCGAGCTCCAGCAGTGGGTCAGCGCCCTGGGTCTAGAGGTTGTCTATTACCCTGGGTCAGCGCCGCCTAGCTGTGGGGGCCAGGCAGCCCCCACAGCTATTAGTTCGCAATCCGGTGTGGAAATCGTTGCGTTTTTTTTATCTTGCGTGCTTTTGGAAATCTGTTGATATTCTGCCAACATCTGAATAGTCTTGGGACTTATATGTGCACCAACTAGCACTAAAGGGCTAACAATAATACAACAAATATTTATGCAACCAGTAAGACGCCTTAAACGGCGAAGGACGATCGATAACAAGGGTACAGTTAAGAAATTAAAATACATTAAATTTAAACATTTTACTATCGTAGCATTTGTTTTTCTAGCATGGAAATACTGCTAAATACAGCGCACACCTGTCAATAGGATATGTTTCTCCGTCGTAACGTTGATAGAACTATTTCTTGGTCACAGTATTGTATTGCTTTTTGGAGGTAAATGCTAATATTCATGAGCTTGTATAAGGCGCCACAGAGTAAATCATATTTCGTTTTTTGGCATGAGGTAGGTCAGGGTGTCGGGGTGTTTCATCCGTTTTTAAGTAAAATGTGTCATTACAGATGTATGATGTCGGCTTTCCTCCCCTGACGTTCGGCAAAGAGTGAATCGGCCAGGAATCGATACAAAATTAAAACGAACACATGATAACAATTAAATATTGTCCATTTAAATCCGGTAGTACGGAAAAAGCTACAGGACTGCCTAAGCTTAGTGTATTTCAAAACTCGCAGCCAGGCATGACAAGCACTCGAGGCAGGCTGCTTGCCAAAACCCGAGACCAAGACGACCACCACACCTGAGATGGAAGCGTCGTCGTCGGTGTGTAATCACCCGGACCGAAATAGGAACGGGATTGCCTCTGAGCGCGGACGCGGCGACTTGAAAGCCTTCTCTCTTTAGTCGCTGACGTTGCACGATTGAAGCGGCCACGTCGTTGCCGCCTGCAGCAGCTCCTGCTTAAACTTCTCGTAAAGCAGCAGTGTTTGTTGATGGGCAAGATAGGCGGGGCAGTCGGGGCTGCAGTGGCCGGGGCCGGGTGGCTGGCTGTCGGGCCGGAGCGCTCCTCGATGGCTGCTCGACGAGAGGTGCCCCGGCAGCTCGTCACGTGAAAGGTCCGCGTCTGATCGTCAGAGCAGAGCGGCGCAGGCTGTAAGCGGTGAGCTGTGAAGGCTGGCTGCCACGCCACCACCGCCTCGCCCGCGCGCGATATGATGGAGCATGGTGCGCGTTTATCTATCGGCCGTGTACTGATGACCGGCTGCCCCCTGGTGATGAAATGATGAACAGGCCGATTCTAGGTGATAACGCTTATTTTACGACAACTTTTACCGGAGATTCATTTAACGGGCGTATCTAATGAATACGTTTATGAGTATCGATGTTTTATCGGGCCATCGGCTAGACAAACAATCAACACAGTACGGCTCAGATTACAATTCCAGATAGGTGGCGAGTGGAAAATGAAGGCGACGTCCCGCTCCCTGCCGTCCGGATGCTCGCCTTTCGTTGCCCGCGCTCTCCGCGCCGAAGATACGGACCGACGAAGCCACAAACAAGCACATCTAGGTTACATGAATGTATAAGCTAAACATAAAAGATACGGGCAGGATAGGTTTCAGGGCGCCGGCTGCCGGTGTTGTTGAGTGCGCCGCTTTCGGAGAGCAGATTATTGCTCGGACGAAGCGAACACGGCGGTGAAAACCGGCAACAAATCAGCGGCCGCATCGGAGATACGCGCCGGGAAACAAACAGGAACACAGCACACTTTATTGTTGGGCTGCGGCCGAGGGACGGCGCGGAGCGGCAGCGGCGCGGAGTGTTCAGCGCGGTCGGGTCGCGGCCAGCTCGCGGCGCGCGCGGCACGGCCGAGCTGTGGCCGTCCGAGGCACTAACTCGTCGCACGGAGCCATCATGAGAGTGTGGGCCATAACGAGGGTGCGCATTATGCAATGAGGAACTGGCGCGGCGCCGTGACGCTGCGCTGCGTTTCGCCACGCGCGAGTCCGACCCGCACGAGCGAGCGATGCCAGGACTGGAAACGCCTCGCCGTCGCCAAATTACCCGCGCTTGGAAATGTCAGGCGTCCGTACGTGACAATTAAAGCTGGTAGATCGTTGCGACTTTGCATTGCAACATGCTCTGCAGCACGTATCACATTTCCGTTTGGAAAACAATGACCAGGCTGTTTCTGCACCTACGGAGGTAACCATCCTAGACAGCTGTAAAAGTGCAGAACAAAGGGAGCACACTCGACTTCAAACATGTCATCCTCTGAGCAAAGGTAGCCCCAGTGAACAGCACATTGATCTTATAATTGCAGGTCTAGGCTGTACTTATCACTTGGTATGCATGACGAACATTGATCAGCTCTGTTTGAACCTTGTCATAATTCGAGTGGTGGTAAGCGGCACTGGCGATCCCAGAAAGTTATTATTTTGACAGTTTTGGGGGGGCCAAATCCCAAAAAATATCGCAATATTCATGAAAAACTCATCGGATTTCGCTTGGCTTATGTATCAATAACTGATTTAAAGACAACTTTCTCAGTAAAGTTGCTGTAGTTTTACGACAAAACGCAGGAAATGTGTCAAATTTTGCGCCGATTTTTGGGTGGTTTGGGGGGGGCATGGCCCCTTTTGGCCCCCCCTCTGGATCCCCCTTGTAAGCGGCGAGAGGCAAATTAGATTCCGTAGCAGGGAGCAAGCAAGAGATCCAACGACAAATCTTCACGATAGATATGTGATGCAGCGAGATCTTGGATCATTCAGGAAGGGCGAGTTCGTAATCACAGCCTACCCAACATCTGAGACCCGAATGGTTTAACTGATAGCTATTCAAGATTGTCCAAAGCTATGGTTCGAATCATGCGGTTTGTATTGTGATCCGTGCAAATGTCAGCTGTATGGTAAGTACTAACGTTAACGTTATAAATAACGTTAACGTGCTGGGGAGGGCAGATTCTGCCTCCCCCCAGAGATCTCGAGAACCGCTCGGTCGATTTCGATGGGACAAGCATTATTCAATTTTTCATGACGTTTTTTCATGACTTTCTGAAGAAGAAAAAAATGTGCAAAAATGGGGGGGCAGGGGGCAAAAGGTACGAAAATGTTGGATGTTTTTGAAAGAGCATTACGGTCATGTGGTTCGACCGATTTGCATGCCTAAAACGTTTATGAGCTTGCAATGCACTGGTTTTACATCAATTGCCAGGACAAATCCAAAAGTAAAAAATAATGGGCGTATTCAGAGAATGAAAAATGAAGGATTTTCGGATAATAAATATGTGCCGTTCGTGATGTTTGGGACAATATGAACGGCAGATGTGGCCTTATTTGCTGTAATTGGTTAAATGTAATATACTGCGCATAGGCGGATCCAGGTAAACATCGTGGGAGGCACCATGTGCGTATCGCCTTTTATCGTCCTTCTTATTTTAAGTTGGGCCTAAATTGACGGATGGCATCACCTCCCATTTTATGCATCTGGGTGTGCCTCTGCCCCAAAATATGTAAAATATAAGTATATATGATGTATATTGCAGTGACAACGTTTCTGACGCATTTATTGCACCGTTAACTACGAAGGAAGTATGCGCCGCACAACCACATTGGTAACACTCCCAAAACCATGAGCCTGGCACCGCTCTGTCGGCCGGTTTTGCATTTTTTTAAACACGCATAATTCAATTTTAGTCAATTTCACCAAAGTTTCAAGACGCTATAGGTCTAACGGTTTTGAAGCAGCAAGCGGAAAAAAACACTGGGAAGCAGATCTGCCCCCCCGAGCCCGAATAGGATTTAACAAAATCCATTCGAATCCGCCTGTTTCTGCCATAACAGTTTGAAGCAGCAACAAAACCCAATACAATTACACGGAGCTATGCTCCGTCGTTATTTATTGGGTTTAGTTGCATTTTGAACCCTGTTATCCTTTTCCGTTTGTAGTATATCTGAACCTCGTTATTCTTCAGCAACACCAACTTCACGACGCACACACTGTACACATTCCATCTTCGTTTGAATCAGGTCCTCACACTGCCCTAAATAGACCAAACTCTCCGTTTTAACCCTGCCATATCCACCCTACGGGAGTAGCCCCAGTAATCGGTAAACACCACCCCGCAGCTGCGCGTCTGATCACGGTACCCGATTACGGCGTCGCCGCGGGGCCCAGCCGAGATTTACACTGGCGGTAAACTCAGCGGCGTTATTCCCGCATCCACTGCTCTCAGAGCCGGCCGCGCGCTGAACGGATGTATTATGTATGTGTCTCGTTAGTCGGCTCTATCGTGACCGTGTGGCAACTGGGCAGAGCTGCTGGCCTGGCGGCGACGGTGGGGAGCGGCTTGCGCCACCGGAGCGCGTCCGGCCCGGTCCTCGCCAGTGACGTACGGGTCCCAGGCACACCACTGCGGCTCGGTACCGGAGCCACCGATGTCGGTAAACCACCGAGTGATCTATAATCGGTGGCTGATCAGTATATACGGCACCAGCTGACTGCTGCCGCTGCTGCTGGCGCGGTCCGTCCAGCGCGGCGGGAACAGCGGTCGTCTGGTGATCGGAAAGTCCCAGGTTCGAGCCGTCTGGTGATCGGAAGGTCCCAGGTTCAAGCCGCCTGGTGATCGGAAGGTCCCAGGTTCGAGCCTCAACACTCCCACGACTGTCGACCGCATGTCGTCTTAAAATAGTTCAATATAATAAAGAGAACGATGCGGCACAAATCACATCAATCATATCACAATACTACAATACTACTATTGTTACCCTCACTACCGCTGAGCAGTTTTTGACCGAAGGTGGTCACGAAGTTGCTGCACTGATGCAACCACGGCGCAGCTTCGTCGTTTCCAGTTTATAGCTCCACCGGCTGGCAGGTGTCCCCGACGGAAACCAGGTGAAGAGCCTTCCTGAGTTATCACCGTCGCAGTTTTCCTTCTCACTTTTATTGAGACGTCCCACTTCGCCTTCTATTGCTCTAATTCTACAGCACTCTGTAACCCTTTTACAAGTCAGCTATATTGGGTCCCATTGGCGCTCCATCTTCTCCGTCCCGCCTAAGTAAATGAAACGATAGCCCATGTCCCAATACCGAATATCTCACACCACCACTACCACCACCACTGCAGGGCCTTCTTCAATCGTCTGCAGTTCATGACTGTTTAGCCTGTGAACGAGCGTTCTCGGGCCGGTAATGGCGACACGCCATTAGTGCAGTAGTGGCCACGGAGCGCCGCGTAAGACGGACGACAGTGCGGCGGCGCTGACGGCCGGTGGCCGCCGCCGCGCCGGGGGCGGGGACCGGGTCGTGACCCGAGGCCGATCAACAGACGGCCGGCGCCGAGTTATGACCTCATTACGTCCTGCTGCGCCGGCGTCGGCGATCAGACCAGAAAACATCACACTCATTACACTAATAGAAACATTTCTCTCTGGGGCCTACCGACCGGGCGCTGGACGGGCGCTGGACGGGCGCTGGACGGTGCCCGGACGGCGCTCGGGACGGCGGCGCCGCTTTCGAGTCATCCCGGGGAAAAGTGCGCTGCTGAACGGGCTGACATTACGGCCGGTCATGGTACCGAGTGTCCGCCGGCGGCGGCAGTGCCGGCGTAATTGACACCTTCTGACACGAGCGACCAGGACTCGTGACCCCCGGCGGCGCTCCGACGCCGTGGAGTGGCTCCGCGGCGGGTACCCGCGACGGCCGGCCGGCAGCAGCGTCCGCTGTGACCCCGGATGACCCTGCTGACCTCCCAGCGACCCCGCGTGACCTGGTGTCACCCGGAGGCTCTCCGCGGCGCGCGCAGAACCAACCGGCAGCGTCACTCCTATTGCCCAACACAGCGCTCGGCGACAACAAACATGACGTCCAGTGGCGTCATCACCGCCGCTACCGCGCCACTCGAATTTTCCGCTCGGCTGACGCGGCGCGGTAAAGAGCGTCCGACCCGGAGGTGTCGCGGCTGGCCGCACGTGCCTCCTCTGGCCTCTCCCGCCGCCACCGCCCCGTCAGCAGCGCCGAGGACGAGTGCATTTGCAGGCCTTGATGGTCCGTCTCATTACATGTCGTACCAGACACGTGTAGTCAGCAGTGGGATTCTTGACCAAAATGCGGAAACAGCGTCACGGCACAGCGCGAAGGCCGGTGAAATACGACCGTCCCTGGCCACTGGCGCTGCATCACGCGCCACGCGTCACCACCACGCCGGAAGCGTCGCGGCCGCGCCGAAATTGCCGCGCCGTTTGTTTGCGGTGTGGCGAGGTGGCACGCGCCGTGGGCCGTGGCGAATCTGCGCCGTCCTGCGGGGAGGCACGGGGGCGTCAGCGGGTGTGGCAGTGGGTTCCCGGAGAACACCAAGGCTTCACATAGATTCCGTGATGGCGGCGACCGCAAGGCTGTCGCTGGCCCGAGGCTGGCTGATCTCCGCAGTGAAAATTAATTATGGATTCTTAATGGCCGGATCTTACTCACATCCATCTTTCCTGCAAAAAGATCGTGAGCTAAAGATATGGAGTGTGGGTCCCACAGTGCGGGGCGTATTTAGTTTACAGTCCTTGCACTATCACCCTCTTCATCAAACCCCGACGTTGCTAATAAATTAACACCCGAGGCCGATCTTATAAAAAATCGAGCCACGGGTTGATTTGTTTAAATCATAGACTTTGATCTGCGAGCTACTGCTTGATGTCTCGAAAATAAAGGGAAGAAACACAATAATACTAAGCATGCTGTCGTTTTCAATTTATTATGTTGCCGGATAATAACTAACTAAATGTTGCCGGATAATTTCAATTTATTATGTTATTATGTTGCCGGATAATAACAACTCGCTAATCGTAGAAAATGGCTCACAATTTAAGAGAAAAAATCGAGCCGGACTCTTTTTTATAAGAACGGCCTCAGGTGATATGAATTGTTTTTGCAGCTTATTATAACTGTTTTATGCGATAAGACGTAGCTCATTTTCATTGAACTAATGCATAATTCTGAATTAAAAGCCATGAATGATCCGGAGAATACCATATTAGCCGTTTTCACGATGGATTATTTTGAGCGAAATGTTTTAAAACATTTTAAAATGTGTAAATGTTTTAGTAGTGGCCCGCTTCACCGATCCCTGGACTAATTTGCGGAGAAAAAAGATGCTTTAACTCTCGCCCAACGGGAACCGTAGGGCGAGGTAAAAATATTTATCACAAATAAGTCCATTCGTGAAGACGCTACTCTACTTAACATTTTTAAAATATTTTAAATGATTTAAAACATTTCGCGCAAAATAAGGCCATTAGTTGAAATGCTATTACATCTAAATTAAATATTGTGTATCACTAAGCGGAAAGTAAAAGGAATGCGATATTATCTTGTTGCAGTGTTTCATTTTAGGACAATTGTCTCTTCGTTACTTCAATTCGTATATTTAGTTGCAACGTCTACTTAAATTATTATAGATCTATTTCTATCATATATTTGCTACGTGGCGTATTACTGATATATGTTTAGTGCATATCAGAACTTAAAAAGCAAACAAAATAAATCAACTTGGCCTTAATTAACACAATCTTAAGAATTAAAACACGATTAGCGAGTTATAGCATGTTACATTTGTCTTCACATAAGGCAGTCGGCACGGCTACAAATATAACTAGTAATAAAACAGACACTTAAATTGTAAGCCAATGCATAATCATATGCAATTAGCATTGCGTTGTGAATGGTTTATTTGCCGTAAGCTTTGGCTCGGATTAATATATTAGATATATCGCAAATTGATTTATGACGCCATGTTCACAGCGTGCAATATACAATTGCGACGATTCTAGTTGCACTTAACTTCCGCCGACATCTTCAAACAAGAGCAATACTTTTCCCATACAAGTAGCAGGCGGACTTCAATCGATGTGAAATTTGCTCTCCGTTCCCTGTTTTTTAGCTGGCAGCGCTAATCCAGTACAGTTACATTAAACACAGATCAATTACACTCACCACACGCATCACTTCCTTGGGAACCGCCGCTCCGGATCTCGACACATCCAGAGCACTCACATGCAGACCGGCACTGCACGAGGCGACCGCTCAACTGCTCGTCTGGGAAGAGGTCACCGTCCTGCACAATCTCGCTCTCTGCTCCAAATCATTAGCGGAGAACAGAGAAGAGACAGACTGCTGCAGCTGTCGCGCCCGTGTCCTCCCACGCTCTGCTTACTGATCCCGTCCAGATCAGGCCCGATCTGGGGCGAACAATGGAACATTACCGCAGTTGCCTCAGCCGTCCACAAAGAGAGCAGCTCGTGCGTTTTGTGCGGCGTCGCGGCCGCTTCCGCCGGGCTGCAGTGGTCGCTCATCAGCGCGGCCAGGACGCAGGTCTATCGGCACCGATCGGCAGAGCGGTTCCCACGGCCGGGCCGGCCGCGCGCCGCGTGCCGTCGCCGCGCCGCGCCGGCCGCCTTTTCCTTGATGGCCGGCGCGAGAGGAAAACTGCTCTCCCGGTCGTCACGCCGCGCTCTCGGCTCTCCTCTGGGAAGACGGCGATTTTTGCCGCTCGGAGATATCTGCTGAGCCGACGGCGGGCTTTGTCGGAGTGTGGACGGCGTGGCTGGCCGGGAGGTGGACAGCTTCCTTCCCCGTCCCGGTCCGCCGCCCCACCCTCCGCACACACATGTCCGCCGCCGCCGCGTCAGGCGCCAGGAAACTGCCGTCAAACTAATCCTCTGTTCTCTCCGGGCGGGATTTTTCGGAAATCTTGTCATCGTACGAGCTGATTAGAGGTTAAGAGCTCCAAGATAACGATTGCTGACAACATCCGCAAACTAATCTGCTCTTGTCAGCAAAGTGAACAGCTTTCTTTGCTATGATGCAGCATGACTTGTTCATTGTCACTTGGTGCCAATGACAGTGTCAATTATTTTAACATTCGTGTTTGCTCGCACACAATACTGATAAGGTGATTAAAAAACGAAGGATAACTTTCCTTACATTGATTTCGTTATGCAATTCAGAGCAAGAAGCATTCAGGCCGGAAGCCTCAAAGAGCTGAGAAGTATTAAAAAAGTATATATGTTATATAAAATGACTTGTGAGAACATCCTATCAGCTATCACTCTCACTTCTCAGTCATCATCTTGTTTTGTTTAGTAGGTATATACAGAATTTTCTTAAATTATGGAGTGCTATGGTTTGTACCAAGGGCCAAGGGAAACCCAAGTCGTGATTTATAGTCCTTGTCTTAAGTTGATGAAACCATTCTTGGCCCATGCCTTCATATTTTCTTCATTGTTCCTATTTTTCGTGTCATAAGTTTTTCAGTCTTATGTTTAAGTTTATATAAACTAGTATTCATAGCGACACGTCACTGAAATCAGACTCTGTCGTAAAATTGAGCGGAATGTTGAACAAATTAACGCTTAATATAATTATCTGAATCTATATAAGTAGTACCTACACTTTTTCTAAATGCGAATCGGCGTCTGTTCAGCTCAACTCGGCATATCTCATTTAAACCGACAGCAGACATGACTGTTTGACATATATGCATCTCACATCGGCGTAACACACTCCCGAGTAGTGATGTCATTTTCCCAAAATTTCCTGACCAAAACCAATCCAATACCAAACAGAGCATTTTGTTGTCCAAATATTTGACCGATTTTGGTGAGGCCAAAATGTCCAAGGAATTGACCGATTGTATTAACAGTATACTTATTTAAACAAGATTAAGTGACCGAAAGCTGTTCCAAAAATTTATCAGCCTGACGACCGATTACCGAATCGGTCACACAATTTTTCGGTTTAAAAAAAAAAAAAAAAAAAAAAAAAAAAAAAAAAAAAAAAAAAAAATCCAAAATTTTGAGTTTACCAGACACCACTACTTCCCGAGCAAGGATTACAAATGACAGTATGCACGGTGCACAGCAATGTAACCCCCGCCCGGGTAGGGCAAATTCACTGCGTGTCCGGGTAGGGGGGGGGGGTGGTATGACCCCTGGCGTGTCGCCCCTAATTGAGCTAGAGCTTTGATTCAAAAGCGAGCGTATTGCTTGTGACAAGAGGAAGCCATTGACATATGATTTTAAGGTCATGGGTTAATAGGTGAACTCTGAGGTCATGTCAAAGACCAAAATGTCACAAATCGTAAATGTGTGAAAATTGAATACTGATCGAGCCAAAATGGTAGAAACATCTTATTGTGCTATAATGCATGCCAAAGTTGAAATCAGCATACAAAATGACCTAAAAAACTGCCAATTCAACAAAGTAATATTAGGTCATCTGAGGACCTCGCGTTGATCTTTGGAAGCGATGACCCAGAAAATATAGATCTGTTTAAAATGGCTCCAAGATTTGAAATCAGGCGGTGCAAAAACTGATCCTAAAGCGGACGAAGAGCCACCAAATGTCATCGAGATCATCATGAGGTCAGTGACCTTTGGTGCACCTCAGAAAAGGTCAGCTTCGAGGTCACAATCTCAGCAGAAGACAACAATGTCACCTGGAAACCACCTTTTTGCATTTTTTCGCCCCCCTGCAACGTCAAACACTCGAAAAACTAAACATGTAACAAGGGATCGATACTACGGGACGCCAGTTTTCGGACCTGACATACCTTGAGAAACAGATCATAGGTCAGGGTCATGAAAGTTGGAAGTTTTCGAAAATTTCAGAGTAGGTGTGGTTCAAATGTTTAAAAACCGTACGATACTGAAAGTATTCATTCGATCAATTTCAAACTACTGTGAGTAATTTTGGAAAAACCGAGGGCTGGTGGCACTACCACCCCCTACCCGGGCGAGGGTTAATAGCCCTTTGCCGTGGGAGTGTGTTACGACGATGTGAGATGACATAGCGTTTATGTCAAACATAGTCTGCTGTACGTTATTTAATAAAAAATGCCTAATTGAGCTGAACAGAACGCCGTAATTCGCATTAAGAGAAGGTGTACTTGACATTCAGCTTCAGCTCCTTTAGCAGTACGGGGTTCCCAATTGCGCTTTGTAGCGGCATCTGCAGTATCCACAGTAAGTCGTCCAACATAAGTCAGTATCAACAGAAAGTCCTTCCACAGGAGTCAGTATCCACAGCAAGTCCTTCCACAGGAGTCAGTATCCAAAGTAAGTCCTTCAACAGGAGTCAGTATCCACAGTAACTCCTTCAACAGGAGTCAGTATCCAAAGAAAGTCCTTCAACAGGAGTCAGTATCCACAGTAAGTCCTTCAACAGGAGTCAATATCCACAGTAAGTCCTTCAACAGGAGTCAGTATCCACAGTAAGTCCTTCAGTAGGAGTCAATATCCACAGTAAGTCCTTCAGCAGGAGTCAGTATCCACAGTAAGTCTTCCAGCAGGAGTCAGTATCCACAGTAAGTCCTTCAACAGGAGTCAAAGTATCCACAGTAAAGTCTTCACAGGAGTCAGTATCCACAGTAAGTTCCTCGAGTAGGAGTCCAGTATCCACAGCAAAACTTCAACAGGAGCAGTACCACAGTAATCTTCGAGCAGAGTCAGTATCACAGTAACAGTCCTTCACCAGGAGGTCAGTATCCACAGTAGTAAGTCCTTCACCAGGAGTCCAGTAATCCACAGAAGCTCCTTCAGCAGGAGTCAGTTATTCGCACAGAATTTCAGAAGAGTATTAGGTATGCATACATATTCGTCGTTTTTTCAATGTCATCGGCACTGGGCACTGGCTTATCCAAGAGCACTGTCTTTCTAACAATAACTATGTCCTGAATATTTTTAAAACCGCCACTCAGCGACCCGAAATCAGTTCATCAATCATCCAACCAGCATCTTGTCATCTACCCCGCACTTTTTATCATGCTCTCTCCTTTGTTCCTCTGTCTATCCGTCGGTTTAACAACCGCCCACATCCACGTCTAGTTGATGCATATGTATCTCTGCTTCTTTGCTCGTTATTCATTTTTGCATCTCCGTCTCCACCAGTGCATTATCTTAACTTCAGTGTTGACGCCCCACGGCCACCTCCATCATAATATCCTCCTCTTGTCCACACATCCCGCTCTGAACTCCTGTGTCGTCCCGCTCCTCCATCATCCTATCCATCTCCTCCTCCTCACGGTAACATGATGTCCTGTCCCCACACCGCGGCGAGTTGCCGGGCGTCACTGACGGAGGTCGCACGTCATCTGGCGTCATCATTCGTCATCGCCGTCTCCACAGCAGCCGTGGCCGCCGTGACACACCGAGAGGGAACACCTGGAGGCCGGTGATCGATGACATCCTGCTCGGAGTTCGGCGCTGGACGGAACACGCCCTGCGAGACACACGGCACCCCCGCCGCCCGCCGCAGCTGGGAAACGGTCTAGGTTAGAGAAGACGACGGAGACAGAGAAAGAAGACTGTGAAGGACAGGGCCGCAGATGTGAAAAATGACCGATAACTGCCGTCCAGACTCCAGGTGTCGTGCTGTGAGTCCAAACAAAAGACAGAACATTGAGATACCGCAATCAAGAGTGACGGTCAAGGCTGCCCCGGCTAGTACAGAGCGGTGCGTCTACTGATACCAATCACTCACCGAAACCTTCACCATAGGTAGATACGAAAACAATATGTCGCGGCCACTCAGGCTCACAGCGCGGCGGTCTGGCAGCGAGACCTGAGTGAATAAGTGTAAGCAGGTTGTCATGCTATGTTCGAAAACTGACGAGCTCAATGATTTGTTGATCCTGTTGCTGACAGCTCACCACGACGTTTAACGTTAGATCTGCCGTGGCGTTGGCTATCGACAAGGAAACCAAGATGCCGGATCACGGAGTGTCGGTACCAGCACTCGGAACGCATCCCAAACGGTCCTGTGTGTGCCTCCTCTAACCTAGTGAACACCTGCACCTCGGCTCCGCCGGTCGCCGCTTGCGTGGTCCGGTGCCAC
The DNA here is from genome assembly GCA_014673585.1 of Semibalanus balanoides. Lineage (NCBI taxonomy): Eukaryota > Metazoa > Arthropoda > Thecostraca > Balanomorpha > Balanidae > Semibalanus > Semibalanus balanoides. The sequence goes on from VOPJ01005495.1 coordinate 70,017, forward strand.
TTTCTATGATTTACATTTCATGCTGGAACTGGTCGTCGCCGCTCATTAGGCGGCGGTTAAGTGCAGCTCTGAGCGGCGACACGCCCTCTGCCGGCCGCTCTCCTCACACACACACACACCGGGCGCCTCGCAGGGGGGGGCGTCACATTCAGCGACAGGGCCGCTGCGGTACCGCCGCCGCGGTCAACAGGGGCCACCCACAGGCAGGCAGCACGCGCCGCGAGGCGCGCCCCTGCCCACACAGCCGCTGATCGGACGCGGAAAAAATCATCTCCGGCCGCGCAGCCGCCACAAAAAGTGGCCGGTTGATCGGTCGGTGACCACTTTCACCGCAGAGCGGCGGAGGCGTCCGGTGGACAGCGCGGGCCCGCGGCCGGCGGCCGGCGGCGGGAGGCGGAGCAGGCGATGAGCCGGCCCATGAGATCTGGGTCAGAGAGGGCACCGCCGGCGGCGGAGGACACACCCCGCCTGGACCGGCCGCCCCTCGCCGCGCAGATGGACGGACGGACGGGGCGGGGCCGGCGCTGCACCGCACCGCACCACCACTATTGTCTCGGGACCGACCACTGTACCGGGCGGGGGCGGCGGCAGGGACAGGGAGGGGGCTCATGACTGCCACCGGCCGACCGGGGCGGGGCCGCTACCATTGTGGCCCGCCGGAGCTTGCTGTTAATGAGCGCGGCTTGATTGGGAGTTAAATATTGGTGTTTGGCGCGGCGGGATGATTGTCGATTGTTGCCGTGCGACATCGATCAATCGCGCGAGCCGGCCGCGCCAGTCGCGTCGTGATGCCGAGCGGGCCGGCCGCTGCTGCGATTTGGGTCACCGGATACCACCCGGAGAGCTCTCTTGTCGTCCGGCCAGCCGCCAATCACAGGCCAGCGCACTGAAGTTTCGGCGATTACGCGCCGCGCTCAGATAGTGGATGATGTTTCGCAAGGCGATATAGGTAATATCAGCGCACTGAGTGCGATCACTAATGAACCATCAGTGCAAGGGTGGTAAAGTGTTCTGTCCTTATGGACAAGGTCGGGGACAAAATGTTCATTCTGATGAGGGACCCGGCATGGGCAAACATGACGTAAAATATTTACTATGCCTTTTCTGAAACCAGTGAAATCCTCTAGAAATACTGTTCGTAAAATCAAATTTCAGATGTAATGATTATCACGTTATCATAATCCACGTCATCGCGTATGTATGAACACTTGCATTTTTTAATTAGCAGTTGCGTTTTCAGCTCTTGATTTTCCAATTGATTTAGTTTTTCACCCATATCCGACTAAAAGAATGAAGTATACCCAAGGCAGTCTAAGATGGATGAGAAATACCTATCTAATGCCGTTTTACTGCTTGTGCGCTACGTGCGTAGTTTTCGAGATACACTTTTTACGAGGTATTTCTCATCATGGTCCGGGCCGGGGTCGGTACCCCGGCCCCGGCCGGACCCAGACCAAACCCGAGGACCTTGTGTATTTTAGTCATAGGCGTTTGACTACGTCAGAGGATTCTAGTTTTTGACCAGCGGCCATTCAGTGCCTCTCGCGTGCCTTTACGCGTAGGCATCCTCCATCACGCCCCGATACAATAACGGTATGTAGCAGCGTCTGATTTCCTCACTTGAAAAAAACAGGTCAACAATTTATGTCTAAAGACAACGCTCTGAACAAGAGAAGAACCGGGCGGGGGGGAAGAGGGGCCACCCCGCAAACTTTATCAGAATTTCAACATTATGCCTATTGGCGTGCATCCCGGCAATAATTTACTTTCAGAATGCCTCCAGGCCGCCCCCAACTTTCGGGAGAAATTCCGGCGCCCCTGCGCCTAAATGTACGTGCCTTTAGGCATAGGAAACCTCCAAAAGATCCTAGCTTAGCTGGCTGTGGTCATTTCAGGTGCGACTTTTGGTCGGGCCACTCAAAGCAATTTTACCACCCCTGCATCAGTGACCGGCTATCACACATAATTGTGGAGGATAGTTCATACGAGAGTCTGACTGGACGTTCGGGTAGCCAGTGGTTGTGCGTTACAGTCCTATTTCGGATGCTGCAAGCCAGCAGTTTCCTCGGCGCCATTTGAACGATCAGCTATATCGGGATTAAGCCATTGTTTTCTAATAAAAATTCGTCAAGCGAGAGTGAGTACCTTTTGCATTTATTTCAAATGAATTTCTGGACATTTGTCATCAATAACATTGCTCATCATTCCACAACTAAAAACCACCAATTGAAACTGGAACACTGATTAAAAACAAAACAAAAAATCGATGGGCATCCAAGCCATCTCAGCTTCCCGGGGGCTCCGTTTCAGCTACCTCAGGCCTAACCTGACAGCAGCTTCTCCAGGGCCGGGCCGGCGCGTGCGCCTGAGTTCCTCGGAAGCAGCAGGGGCGGCCGGTGATTGAGGAGTGCGTGAGAGGAACCCCGGCGGGTCGCCTCACGAGCTGGCACCGCCGACAACCGGCCTGACAGACTAAGCTAGTCGGTCAGCTATACAGTCGGACAGCTACAGTCAGACAGCTACAGTCAGACAGTCAGACAGCTACAGTCCGTCAGCTACAGTCAGACAGCTACAGTCGGTCAGCTAAAGCCAGACAGCCAAAGCCAGACAGCCAGACCAGCCAGCTAACCAATAGCCATGCTGTTTCATGTTCGTTATTTGGTAAGCACAAAGAAGTACGCTATATACGGAATTTAAATAGTTCATCTACCCAGGAAAAATGAAAAGGGCGTACTGGGTCTTCAATTTACATCTCAAGACAAAACAAAATCAAGGCACATTTAACATGGTATTTTGAAACTGGGATCAACGAATCGTGGAGCAGGTCAAAAAATGGGTTGTAGTAAAATAATTTCCTCGTTACGCTAAAGAAGTTCGTTTCAGAAGCCTGCTTCGGGTCTACAAAACTCCGTCGGTATTATGACGTTATACCCACTGACGTCAGATTTGCGTCATACGCAGATTCCGCCGCAAACTTACCGTAACCAGGGTAAGTTGAGCTGTACCATTGCAGTGTTCCCGTGTATTTTATACCTAGTAACCGTGAAACTTGCGATGGACGTTTACGATTAAACCACGATTTGTTAAAGTATAGATACGTTATCGAAATGTTCAAGAAACTCAAGCAACGCGTACCTTTTTTGGCGATAGTACCTGAAATACATGCCGATTGATTGCCATTAGGTGGTTCCATATCTGAGCTGTCATATGCATAACGTCAAACAATGCCATGAGGGTTTTTGAGATCATGCAGGAGCAAAGAGAAACATGCTCATTTTTCGATGAATATCCATCTATCGTCCAAACAAATATAATCGATTTTTTTAGCTAAAAAATACTCCGTAAAGCCAAATTTCAATACAGCTTTCTTGGTGACCTATTTCGTTTAACCCTCGCATAAATGGTAGGTAGGTGTAACTAGTGCTAACCAATCCGCTCTGCTGAACGATCTATGTAGTATGCATACAGACTGCATTTTTACGTTATTTATTCGTCATATTACCGAGGTACTCACCCGTCATTTTTTTTAAAATTCAGTGTGATCGGCTATATTTTTTCACGTTTACTGCTAAGCCCTTTCTCCGTGCTATAGGTGTCACTGGTGTGCGCATTAAGCGTCATTAAGGATTCTATATAGGTGGCGCTGGTGTGCACAAACGCCAACCCGTGCCTCGCCGCGCTGGTGGCGTATAGTTCAAGTTCCACCCATCAGAGGGCGGGCGGCGGTATTATCGATGAAAGTTGTGTCGTGTTATTTTTTCTAACACAGTCAGACATTATCTTTATTTGTAGGAGGACGGTTTGATGTTAGGAAATGTAGGGAGCAGAATAATACACACACATGTTGTCATGCGATCTGCAAAATGATTTCTTATATACTATTCAATGCTAATGTGTCGAAACTACATAACATGTCGTAATTATGATATGTATAAGGCAAAAGTTGGATGATGAACAGACAGACAGAATGACAGGCTTTCTTTAAACAGTAAGTTAGATCAGAGATATTTAGCAGTCATTTGAATTAGCTCAGAAGTATAAATCGTGGCTAAATAACAACTCTCTGACAATACTCAATTATTATGTCGGCACTGACATAATGTTGTTACATACTTGCACGACCTTTCCAACATTGTTTATGACTTTCAGAGTGACAACGTAAACCACTTCTAAGGACACAGCTTTTTAGTTGCCGGACATTATACAGTTCGTAAAATACGACCCAATTATGAATAATTGCACGAATTAGCTAACTAATCAGTCACGTAATTTGCCTCTGCACATGTTCACAGCCAACCTAGAATGACTGGTACTAATACTTATATGAGTTAATTGCATGCATGAGGACACTTCTACTGCATCGAGAAATGAGCGGTCATCCGTCGCCAGCGATTGGTGGACGTTGTACCACGAGATGAGAGCCGTAACGAAGGCAAGTTGGCTCAGGTGCTCACCCGACGCCGTGCATTTTAATGTCTTCCTCCAGGGAACTCATCGCACTGAGGCAGGCCTTAATGGGCTAAATGGTCATGCAATCAATTAACAACAGACGTGCGAATAATTCGCTCGCCTTATGCATTACAGTGATGACCTGTTATTGGGAATTACTTCTCCCAGTTGGTGTTGGTTTATTTGTCTGGAAGAACAAGTACCATTTTGATTGTTCGACTCTCAGTGCTTTACACGGAATTGGTTTACTCGTCCACCGCAAGAGCCTCGACGTGTTGTTACGGGCGTCGATATCGTAAATGCATTCTTACGCCATCTTATTACATGGCACATTTTGTTCGTCAGGAGTCTATCATTAATTCTATTCAGTATATCAGCTCGGTCCAATTAAAATGGTGAATCTACATATCAATATCAAAGTAATATGCTGCCTTTCAGCAATGAAAGTACGCTCTTTAGACCATGAAGGTGGTGATAATTAAATATTTACGATGGCGCAGCAGGTCGAAATTATTCATAAAAACTGACATTAAGTAAAAATGTCCTAAATATGTGTCGGATCGTCCGTAAAGTAGTTGCCACATAATACACCGATCAGCCCTGTACTAAAGATAATTTAAAGTGAATGGACTGGATGATACAATTGCATCTTGTTAATATCGTATTCGTAACATTATCCAATGCTACAAAGACGGCAACATGAACCAAATACTGTGTTCTCACAATGCTATCATTTCGGTGTTCATAAATTCAACCTAAAGCTTATAGGCAGATATGTGCTCGGATCCCAAAAACGGATCTCGGGATCTGATCTGTGTGATCTGGATCCGGATCGCTGGATCATAGATCCACCTTCACAAATTGTCGATGGATCCACTGGGATCATAGATCCGTCTTCAATATTTGCCGACGGATCCGCCAGGATCCGATATCGCAGGCACCATTTTGCATTGGGATCCACTGGGATCCCAGATCCGCCATTATACATATGTGTTTTTGGAACAAATTATTACAGAAATTATCAGCACTTTTCATTCGTTGTTAATGCAACTAGCATGGATTCATGACTTTTAGTTCGATTTTGTCGATAAATACTATAATCATGGCATAATATGCAAGTCGGATCCTGCCGGATCCGAGATCCGTTGGGATCATAGATCCATTTTCATTGTTTATAATGGGATCCCATGTGGGATCCAAGATCCGCTGCAAAATGTAATCGAAAGATCCACTGTTGTAATTTGTCGTGGGATCCAGTGGGATCAAAGATCCAACATTGCGTTTTGCAGAGATCTCTGGGATATAGATCTCTTCAGATCCATGCACATGTCTGCTTATAGGCGTACAAATTTGTAACACGAAAACTATCATTTTGGAAAAGGATTGCACAATGCTCGTTTGGAACTTGAAGTTGTCCTATGGAGCTCACGCGTGCCACTATTGGCAAATACTCGCCCCGTGGACTTTCAACATCAACCTACCATCCAGCATGCGCATGTCTCTGGCCTGTCGCAGCGCCAATCAGGCGGCTCCCCCCCCCCTGCCCCCCTGATGAGGTGTCGTCAGCGGGCACACGGCCCCAGTTGACCCCGTGTCACCCGTGTCGCGGGGGAGGGGGAGAGAGAAGAGGGGGAGGGGCAGGAGGTGTCGTCGGCCGCGATGCTAACGACTCAGCGGCGCGGCAGAAAAACCGGCGCCCCTGGCCACTTTCGACGGCGGCCAGTTTTTGGTGGTGCCGCCCTGTCGGCAAACAGGAGGCCGGAGGTGGATGGACCCGCCCCTGCGCGGCACACCACACACACACACACAGAGAGAGATAGCGGGGCAGGGGATTGGTGAGCTGGTCAGCAGTGTGTCGGTCATCGGACCCAGTCAGGACCGGACCGCCATGGACCAGCTCGTGCTGCAACGGCCCGACCGGACCCGCCAGCGAAAGCTACCAGCGTGGACAGGAAGCGGGCGACACGTTGCAAAAGCATTCAATTTATTTTGGTGATGTGTGGTTCGGCTAATACACATCACATCTCGGCTGGCTCAGTCGGTTCGATCATTAGAGCCGGCCTTTGACAGAGGCACGCTTCGAAGCGTTATCAGACCAGAGTAAAAGTTGACAAGCCAAATATAGAAAGCCAAAGAACAAGTGAAGTGGAACCCGCTGACTCCTTTGTCGGATTATGTCGTGAGTAGTGCTCCGTCTAATGCGACCCATAAGAATACATTGGGCAATCACTTGACCGTTCTCTCTTCTACATAGCAAACAGTGAGAAGAATTCGTTATCATCGTTATCAATTATCATTCTGAGGGATATTCCAGTGTATACTGAGAGCACCTCGGAAAGTTATGAAAATGTTAGCTGACTGTTCAGTGTTCATTATATACCTAGCGTATGAGTCATCAAGAAGTTCTAAATATATTCCCATCCTCGAGCGCTCTATACTAGACGGGATTGAAGCTGGCAGTTCAATACGAGAGAAAACACCACACGTGATTGATAATTCCTTCAGGATTTTCGAAGTGGCATATGAATATATAGTTGGTTTTCAATATTTTTTTTCTCTCGAAACAACTTAACAAACCTGCAAAATATTTAGCTAATAATTATTGCAAAACAGACATGTGCCTGGATCCCGGGGTCCAGTTGAGATCCGGATACCTGTGTCCTGTGTCCCGGGACCCACATTGTACACCAGATTCAGGTACACAATAAGCTAAGGGATCCTATTAGAAACCAGATCCTAATATATTTTATGCGGAGGGATGCACTGGGATCCCAGACTCAACTTCGGGATCCAGGCACGCTGGTAGGTACCTACTTCTGGCTAATTGTATAATATGGGAGAATGCATTATAACCAATGTGTATATAATAGGTACAAAGTAATTTGCATGTACTAAATATCTACATAAGTATACTACATACTAGTGGTGTCAATCGGTAACCAAAAATGTAGTAACCGAAAAGATTGTGTGACTGGCTTGATAATCGGTCGCTTTAACAGGCTTTAACAGGCTTTAACATTTTTTGGACACTTTTTGGTCATCTTGAGCAATTCACTTTTTCGACACATTTTCACGCATTCTTATTTCTATTCAGCAAATTGATGCTAAATTTGCTCAAAATTAAATCAATTAATATCAATACTTAATAGAACACATTATTATATCAAGATTTAAGATATTGGTCGATCACAAGAGTAAGTGATGTCCTTAAAATAAGTATTGTATGCATTAGCCGTTTTCACGATGGCATATTTTGCGCGAAATGTTTTAAAACATTTTAAAATGTTTTAAAATGCTTTAGTAGTAGCCGCTTTCCGATGGCTTAATTTGCGTAAACTGTTTTTGGTTCGCCTACGGTCCGTATAAAGGGCGAGGCCAAAACTCTTTTTCGCCCAAATTAGCCATCGTGAAAGCCGGTATACTTTAAAACATTTTAAAACATTTTAAAATGTTTTAAAACATTTCGCGCAAAATAATCCGTCGTGAAAACGGCTATTATACAACATTCATATTACATACACCACCACCACCGATAATTTCAAAATCGGTCAGATTTTGAACATATTTGGCTTCAATAAAAATCGATCAATAATTGGTCAACCAAAATGCCTTCTGCTCGGTATTGGATTGGTATTGGTCAGGCAATTTTTGGAAAATGACATCACTACTGCATACGTAACAGAGAGACCACAAATTTGATGTTAGTCTTTGCATCTTGTGCTACAATATCTGAGGCTCGTTTTAATTAGAGATCCACTGATATCCCAGATCCTGAAGCAGCCTACGCCGAGGGATCGAGAAGGATCTAAGATTGTCATGCATCTTACGCAGAGAGATCCACTGGGATCCCAGATCCAACTTCGGGATCCAGGCACAAATCTGGTGCAAACCTTTCCTGGGTCAGAGTGGCATCGTATCTGCATTGCATCAAATATATCCTTTGATTTTTGCATCATTTATCGGTACAACCACTTAGTAACCATCCATCCAGCGAATCTGAACTATGGTGAAGCCATTCACACGGTAACTACCAGCGACGAATAGCTGATGCAACACCGTACAGCTGTGTAACAAACACGTGGGCTATACTCTCGAGTCGGACATGTCTGGTACAGTTCGGTGGACGCCAGCCGGCCGGCAACGGACTGTCAGCACCTATCGATCTTATCTTGCAAAAAGCCATCTTCACAACGTGTTGCAGTTTTGCGCGGCACAGCCGTGCCCGTCTGCAACAGAAAGATGTTATTAATGTGCCTAGTAAACACGTGTTTCGATTGAGTTACAAAGCCAAAAGTCTATCGCTTTTGTTGCATTTGATCGACAGGAAGTGAGATTAGAGTAAGGGTAATTCGCATGTTGATTGCAGTTGATGTCGTCGGTGGTATATGTGCGTCGGGACGGTGCCGGCTGGCTCAGCAGAGATATTGCATCACAGGCGTGCTTGAGCTCCATCTGCTGATGCTCACCAGATGATTGGTCTGTAGAGAGCAGAGGAGACCCGAGGCGGGCTCCAGGATCGCTGTGCCCCTCTCCGTCGGGATGGCAGACGCTCCACTGCCTCCCGACAGGACCTCTGTGCTCCCTCTCTCGACAGGTTCGCTGTGCTTCCTCTCTCGACAGGATCGCTGTGCCCCTCTCCGTCGGACTGGAATACTCTCCACTGCCTCTCGTCCCTGAGAAACGTTACCCCAGATCGGCGCCACTCCGATGAGAGAAGGAGCATAGCGTGTCCCGTGTCCACTTCCCAGTCAGAACGGTAACATATCATTGTCCCGAGCCTTCTCACCGGACACCAGCGTTGCTTTCCGAATAGAGGTTACAGAACCGGACCAGTTCTTCTTTTCTAACATAAATTACAGATCTGCTCCAGCTCTGCTCTCAGAACCGAGAGGTTCAGATCTGCTCTAACTTTCCCTCCGAACAGAGACATCAGAACCGATCGCCACCATGCAGTCCCGCTCCGAAACAGAGAAGTCACAGGTCTGCAGCGCAGAGTAAAAACACCCCCACCTGAGATAGTGCGGCTGATTTTTCGGGGGTGGCACGGCCGGACAATGCAGGCCGCCTCTCGGCTGCAGGTGTGTCTCAGTGTCTGAGGTGTAGACAGTCAGCTGCGGGTGTTCCTCAGTGTCTGAGGTGCAGACAGCAGGGTCGTGGGAGAGAGGAAACCGACGCGCCGCCATCTCCCGGCTCCGCTCCGCGTCTCACATACCTCGGCCCCAGCATCACGCCTGGCCAAACCTTCCTGTGATTGTTCCGACTGCACCCCCGGTCGGTTCTCAGCGCTGGGTTTCGGCGGTGGGCACGGTCATGATCCGATGCCGAGTGATCAGGAGCAGCGCGCTGTTCACCTCACCGGGAGGCGAGCTGGAGCAGCCCAGCTGTCACAGGTGGTGACCCTTAGACGCAGGGAGCAGTCAGCTGTAAACCCAGAGTAAAACCCGTAAAAATCGCGTAAAGTACAGATACATAATACATTGTCATAGGGGATTGATACATACTGGTGTCGTGTGCAGATAAAGTTAAATAAATGTCTGCATGAGCCTCCGTTTAGGTGCGCATTATAAATATCCTAGGTTTTCCAATGCTGGCCTATGCCAATTAAGTTTAAATTTCCTTGATCTATATACAAAGCTGTTTCTTTAATAAATTTCACATCTTGTAGATAAGTGATAACAATTTAGTTATACTCAGCTGCATCCATCATGCATTCATATTGCAGATCGGACCTTGTTCAATCGCTGCATGCTGCTCCAAATTCATTGAAAAGGTATCGGATATCGCTGTTACGAAGTAAGCGACATTTCAAGCTTTCAATGGGTAAAATATGGCTTCTAGGCGTTTGCTGGGAAAGAGATGAACAATCTACACTCGTCCAGTCGAGTAAGATCTGCAAACCTTTGACAAGGGTTAGAAATATCCGAACTTCGACTCTTATTATCACCGATAGTGCAGACCTTTCACACATCAATTGAAGTTGACCGGAGGAGGAAATTCACCAGATGGTGCGGGAATCGGTGCCCGCTCCCTGTCCTGAGTTAAACTCCCACGAGATTTGACCGATATCGGTGGTCCCACAGCAACGACATACATCGGATGCCGTATCAAAAATGGTGCAGGAATGTTCTCAGCTTTCTGACGGAGGACAGAGCAACTGGAGAGGTGCGTTTTCTCCTCAAAACTGGAGCACCTGCCTGCAATAGAACTATGTATGGTATGGAAACAATTTCCCTCTTTCCGATCGAAGACCGTTTTCTCATCCGTATCAGTACATTTTCCAGACAGTTTTGATCTCGAATCTCGAATAAATTGCTGCATCTAGTCGGAGCAGCTCAAGATCAGCGTGCTCATACGCTTAAAGCCACTGAAGTCAGTAAACGATTCGTCGTTATGCATTGTGCATTGTCACACACTCTTGCATGCAAGATTCATTCTGTTCCATTCGCTTCAGCAATTTTCGCCCGTCTACCAGCGTTCCACTCACAATTAGCAGCCTTGCAACTTCACTGTTTAGCATATTGTCCACATATTCAAAGCAATTGAAGTGACAGCATACGGAAATGTCTAACGAGTGAACAAATGACGAAGCCGGTGAATAAAGACGTTAAAAATGACATTAATGACAGGACAACATCAGTTCTCATTAAGTATATTGTATTCGACAAAGAAACCTCAGCAGACGCGACAGCAAAGCCTATGGAAGAATGAAATGAACTGCTGACTTGGCTACCAAGTACCTACCTACTGAGATACATACACAATGGCGGATGTATGCATGCATGTAATGATGTATGTATGCAGATATGTATGAACACAAAGGCAAGTTCAGTTTTTGGGTATTCGTTCTTAAAAATTAAGTCGGACACTTGCGGATAATCACTCAATTATACGCTTTTCAGTTTGCCATCCGCTTGCCTCCACTTGCGGACTTCAAGATACCACGTTTCATTAACGACGAGCGCGAAAGCGCGGAGCGAGTACCTCATTACGAGCGAGCGCGAAGCGTCGGAGCGAAGTCCTCATTGACTATCGGATTTCTTCTCAATATCCAAGCGGCAGACCCGTGCCGGGCCGGCCAGACGCGGACCGCTGTCAGAAGCTTATATCTTTTGAACCCCGCTAGTGCACCCGATTGTAACAAAGTCGGTGTCTTCGCCATATGATAGCCCCATGCAATGACATTATGATTATTTACATGTTTTTTCTCATTTGAGGGTCAGCACGGCGCGTGACACGTGCCGCGTCAGGGGTGTCAGAAAGTATTATCCTGCTATAGACATGCTATAACAGGCTGGACCTATAAGACTAATTTGGGTGTAGACAGGCTTTGGAAGACCAAACAGCCACTGGGCAAAATAGGTTTTGCGACAGTAAAACTCCCTGGGTTCTACAGCAAGAGACAAACGTGCGCAAAGTGACACTGTTCACTGATCCATAAGAAAATTACCTGCAAAAATCTATCAGTTTGCAATCATTTCCGGACCTATATCTCGGCAACGCAAAATCGAACAGACAGCGGGTCAAACACCGATGCTGTAGAGAGGAAACGCAAACGATCCGCCCGGCGTATGTACTGAATGTGTCGACAGCAGGCGCGTGGTGGCGATGCAAAATTGACTGGCTATACAAACGCAATTAGATAGCTTTATGGGACATCTCTCACAATTTATATCAGTGCTCGAGCACCTATCGTGGAAAACGCTGAAAGCGATGAAACAAACACCAATCTGTAGCCAATGTAGGCATTGTCTAAAAATGCCATGCACAAAATCTGAGGTTTTATGCATTACTTTGCTGTTAAAACGATCTTCTGTAATATTTTTATTGACGATTCTATAACAGTGGTCTACATAAAGCCGCCGAGCTTGCAAAAAAACCAAAGGGCGCTAGACGATAAAAATGATGCAGCTGTAAAGCGCAATCAAATCCATATAATACCCTCCCAAAATGAATTTTTGCCTACAAACATGAAGCTTATAATTGCAAATTAAAAATAACGCTGCAAAACCTATTGTAAGTTCAAAAGGTGATCGATTAGTATGGAGTCTATTTGCGGATCGGCGTAAAACAACACATAGCGAAAATAATTCAAAATGCATGCTTTGCATAGAACAGACGACGAACTCCGCTCTGAACGGGTGATAAAGTTGGACCGCGGATTTATTCGGACTCGCTCGTGCCTTCGCCCGTTTAATGGCGTCTTACTGGTTCGAACAATTATGAGTGAGATGATACGGGGGATGCACTGGTGATAAGTGATAGGTATATTCAAATCACTAGTGCATAAAACTCAAATATTGCTTTATTTTGACACAATACGAAATATTTACGGACAGAGATCTTTGAGAAAATAGACTTACGCTGTTCATTTGACAGAAATGTTGAACTTTGTCGTCAAACTTCTTAAGAGAAGATGGATATTTTCCCTCTTTTTAGTCATAGACGTTTTCAAGTTCCGACAGTTAATATCAGCAGTGTTTCTTGAGTATATTCTTAAACATTGCATACCTTCATTCTTTAGTATCGTGTATTTTGTATATGGAATATCAGGCAAGTCACGATTACAGAACAGCTGAATTGCGTCTCTAGAGTTGCGTCTAGAGTTGCGTCTAGAGTCGCGTCTAGAGTTGCGTCTAGAATTGCGTCTAGAATTGCGTCTGAATTGCGTCTAGATCTACCTCAAAATAATTGCAGAAATTGTCCGATATCCCACCCTTCCAGGTCCGTCCTGGGGTCGTTCCTGTGTCCCGGTGTCCACCCTTCGGATCCGTCCCAGTGTCCCAGTGCCCACACTTCAGATCCGTCTCGGTGTCCAAGGGTTCACACTTCAGATCCTCCCGGGTGACTCAACTTCAGATATCCGTTCCCGGTGACCGCAAAAAACTTCACGATCCGTTCCCGGGGCCACCCTGGGGCTGTCCCTAGGCTGTCGCAAGAGCCCTGCCACAAATATCGCGTTTCTGGCCGGTTGAACTTCAGGGGTCGTGTCCGGGGAATTCTCCAGCGGCGCCGGTCACGTCCCTTTCCTGACGACACCGGCCGGACGCGAGAACCACGCTTATAGTTCTTGCTGCTGGGGACCGGGCAGCAGCCGCGAGGGGCGACGCCGCCCCCCCCTCCCCTAAGTACACACGTCCATCTGGACTCAACAGGATCGCGTTCTCGGTCTCTCTCACACAGACACACATGACGGACGAGCAGCAGCCTGCCGGCGCGCATAGGCCCATCTACCAGTCTGAACCGATCCGACTGGCTCCGCAGGACAAGTCCGACACAGCAGAGCGGAGCCGCAAGCAGACTGCAGCTGCCGGCACCGTCCTCACACCGCGCACTGGCGCTACCGTCACCGACCAAGTCCCCTAGAACCGCGCACAGACGACCCCCATGACGCAGCAGCTCGCGGCGCCCGGCCCACAACCGTACCCACGGACCGACTGGCTATACCGCAGACAATGTATCCCTAGAGCGCACAGCACCGAGCAGCGAGCTGCCGGCACTGGTCCCTCACCGAGCGCCCCGACTGAGGCTCCGGCAGGAGAACAAGTCCTAGACGCACAGCGAACGAGCAAAGTCAGCTCAGCGCCGGCACCACGTCCCTCAGCGCACTGGCTCCGCAGGACAAGTCCAGACGCACAGACGACCGGCGGACCGAGAGAAAGGTTGCCGCGCGACCGGTCCACTCACGGACTGGCCTAACCACGCAGAGAACATTAGTTACCCCTAGATACGGCAACATAGCGACCGAGCCAGCAGCTGCCGGCAGTCAAACGCCTCACAGCCCCAGAAATAAGAACGGCTCCGAGGAAACAAGTTCCCAGACGCACACACAAGCGGGACCCTGGCAGGCCCGCCGCGCCGCAGGCCGAGCGTGCCCTCCGGGGCGACAGACCCCCGCGAGGGCAGAAGCGACCTTCCGTCAGCAGGGCGCGGTGTACGAAAGACGAGCTGCAGCAAATGGAAGCCGACCACGCGCCCTGCGGCCCATCTGGTGGAGGCAGGAAAACTCAACGAGGAGAGCGTGGACATCGAAATGCATGAGAATGCATCGCGCTAACACATCCGAGAGACTACTCATGCTGTCCTTGCGTGAAGTACATCGTTTCATCTAGGTGCGATTCCTATCCAGAGATACTTGGTCGCCTGTCTCTCTACACTACATTGTCCCATCGAGGAGGTCCGCCTACACGTCTCATGTCCTACGGTGACGGCCCTCGGGGTTATCACTGCTAATGCTGCGCTGTGAGTAATTCTAGGGGATCTACAGAAATGGTGCCCTCTAACAACTGCACCATGAGAGGGCCAGAGGCGACAGCCACAGTGACGCCCCGGGGTTACATCGGAGAGAGAGAGTAACCGGTCAGGCCTGCGCGTGCTCTTGTGCAACCGGCTTTGTTTCAGTTGAGCGGATCACCGAGCAGCGGCTCCTGGCTCGTGGACCCAGTCGTGTAATTAAAGCAGACCATCAGCATTTACCGACATATGTTATGCTCATGCCCAGAGAGCTTGCAGGTGTCGCTTATTTATGCTTGTGGCTATATTGCCGAGATCCTCCCTTCACCTGTGGTTATTTTTGAATATTTATTTTGCAATTTTGGAACACTGTTAGGAGTTGTAGATCCTTCCGATTGCATTCGGTGCGCCTACATCTGAGGCATAAGGCGCGGATGGAGATCTCATCAACAACATGTTTGTCTTAACGAGTAGGTAGCCGCCATGTCATTAAGCTTAATATGATCCACATATTACACTTTGACTGCAAAGAGTGGCAAGATAATCCGACCACATGAGTTGTTTGGTATGTAGGTACACGATGTTGGTAATCATTTCGCGCACCATGGCTCTGGACGGGCTAAATGTAAGGTCAACATCGGCTCAGCATCTTATATTGTAAATATAAGGCCCGATATCAAAACTGTGGACATTCCCAGCATGTGGGTTGGGTCGATTGTAACACACCGTTGCCAGATGGCCGGTTCGCACACCAGTTTCACTGCAGCACACTGCACGGATATGCGGCGCGATAAGATGAGACGGGCTGATGTCTGCCGCTCCGCCACGGGGCGCCCAGAGAACGGCTATCGACGAGCAGCGCTGCGGGTGCTCTATCTGAAATATACCGGCTCTATCGCGGCACTATATAGCCGCGCACCACGGTGATGCACCGCAATCACGAAAGTCGAAGAGGTGTTGCAGGGATGAGACTGCACGCTGACTCACCACTGCTCACTGGTCGGGATCTGCAGCTGCAACTCGGCGGATTGTCTGACTATGTACACAGTGTACCATCATCATATCACAGAGTTCATACCATACCACCGTCACACTGCACGATGCATGACGTACTGAACATAAAATGTTCAATTTAACAGAGCTGAATTACTAAGCTGGTCAAATGTATGTAACGATGTTTTCTGTAACGTGGTGTTTGGCGTTCTATCGTATTTACTATTTCGTAAGTCGGAGTGTGGTTATTGTTCGTAAGTGCACATGGTACATAATAGCCGTTTTCACGATACATCATTACGTTGAAATTTTTTGAATCTTTCTGAAATGTTATCAAATGTTTTGGTATGAAAGTTTGAATACCTACATTTATCCATTCCTTAACTGCAAAACTTTTACCTGATATTTTTGTCTTGAAATGCCCCTCGGAATTTTGTAATATGTTGGTAAGAATATAATATGTTACAAAACTGCGGTTTGGTGGTAATTAGCAAGATATTATTTATATGTTAGTTGTGATGCCAGATCTCCACCGACTGAAACTTTCCAAAACATTCCGAAACATTCTGTGGCCAGGCACGCTATTGGTCGCTCAAAGAACCCCTCAGTCGAGGCCATAATGGACTCGCCCAATGCAATGGCCAGCGAATTGATTCTAGCACATCATTGCGCAATACAAAGACCGAGCTGTGATCCATGACGCAGCCAGATTGAGTAACTAGTATGACGGTATGCTAAACTGAACGAATGGACTCTAGACGCATATGTTCTTTAAAAACGGCCATTTTTGTATCATAAACTTGTCATGAGCTCAATTCATGTTTCCATAACTATTGAATAGTGATAATATTGCCTAAATCAGTAATTTATTTCTTGCAATATATCATATACTTGCTTACTAAAACATTTTCAAACATTTCACAGAAAGATTCAGAATCACTTCAGCGCAATAAACCATCGTGAAAACGGCTAATATATAACTGTCATTTCAATGAACTCCTGAAGTTCGGAATAGTATTTTGGCAGGCAAATATAAAACGCCTATTACTTCCATTCACTCCTTTTTATGCATGTTCGTTCATGCTCCTGGCAGGTCTTGCCCAACGAGTGAAGCCTGTTATCATCTATGACAGCGGTAACAAGATTGTGATTATGACGCTATTGGTTGCAGGGTTACAGCTTTCTCCCGTAACACCGGAAATGATCGTGTCCGAAGAATCCTGCCGAAGCTCATCAAATGCGGTGACTCGACACAGCTGATAACCTGGCTGCAGCACGCAAGCACATTTGTAGGCATGGTACTTCGCATAGCTTGGACGAAGACATTACCTACATGGAGCTGGGAGAGGACATTCTAAATTAACTCACTAAGCATGTCCGCCACAAATGCAAAACTAATATTTGGTCTACCAACCGCCGTAATAAATTTCCGTGGTTAGTATTTTAAGCACACACCGTAAAGCAAAAATTGTAAACGAAGTGTTTTAAGAGTTTCAAGCTACTAAAGAATATGCAAATAACAAGAGTTCATGTATTGATGCATAGGTGTACCGAACTGCATTATCATATAGTATTGATACCACATTTTTATTTCACCACTTATGTGCTTGCACCATCCTCCATCATCATCTAAGCCATGGTGAACTTGAAGAACGGCTGGACGAATCAGCCGGGAACAAGGAATGCAGATAAGATAAAGATAGCATTTAACGATAGAAGCAAATGTTCTAGGCTGTGCTCTGTGTAACCAGTTCTGGTCACGCCAGGGTGTCAAGAAACCAGCGGAAGTCAAGCGCGACAAAATCTTTTCCTCATCGGATGTGCTTAAGACCAAATTACCGACTTCTCGGCGGTATCCGTCGTGTATCTCAACCGCAGTGCTCGATGGCAGCAGCAGGCCTCGGCTCAACTGCGCCAATTTCGCGAAAAGGAAGCGCGTGATCACGGGCCGCTCGGAAAATCGCTGACTCCGTCTTTTAGGCTAGGTGCTCGGAGCGCCAATCTTTTCCCATCCCGCCGTCATGGGTCGATCTCTGCAGCTCTGCCTCTGCAGCTCTGCAGCTCTGCAGCTCTGCTCTGCAGCATAGTCATCGCAGCTGTAGATGTATGTCATTACTGGCTCTGATTGGTGGTGGCTACAATATTTTTCCACGAGTCTTTCACGCCCCTGTTCCACATTTAGCTTGCCATCAAGGCCGTATACAACACATTACCTGCCGATACTTGTATCACATTTTTTGGTATTCGTGATTTTTTACAAAATAAGGAACAAATTACAGTTTATTAAAATATGCGATAAAAAGTGAGGCCATCGAGTGAAAAAAATGTTCAGCACAAAAAACAACACAAATTGCTCAACGTTTGTAGACAGCTGATGAACAAGGGTCGTTATGTTTCAGACTTACTTCAGCCACTGGCGGATCCAGCCTTCCCATGGGGGGGGGACTAATTTCGCTGGGGGCCTCCGGGTCCTTGACGGGGGATGAAGGGTGGGGTTGAGTCGTGAGCAAATCAAATTTTATCTGGTGTAAATTTATAATTTNACTTACCTTACAGATGAATCCAGGGGTGCAGTTTCATATTCAGTTGGGGGACTCCTCCCTTGGCCCTAACTTTGAAGAGGAAGTGACCTTAAACTACAATGATAAAGCACTGGTGGTCTTGGCCTTGGTCACGGTATAAAAAATGTATAATTATGGGTCTTGGGTGAGGGCTAATTGTAAGTCAAAGTGATGGTGTGGTCTTAGTAAACCCTGGTACTGAATGCTTTGTCAAAAACATTGAACACGCAAACAACTTCGCGCTCCTGGCTGAGCCTTTTCAAATGCTGCCGGTGTATGGCGGTATCATTCTAAAATATACTATAGTTTATAAATTTGTCCCAAAACTTATACCAATGTCTACCAAGCAGCGAAGGTGGCTGGTAAAACCGGCGGATCCGCTGTACCGGACGGCGGATAGTTCCTATCAAAATCAACATGTTCGCCAAGATGTTCACCGAAGACGCTATCGACTAGAAATAGTAGCTTATAAGGTCTGCCACTGGCAACTATATTTTTTGGTCTAATAGGATTCCAACTTCCAGTCTGCTTGTGCCATATTGGTATTCCTGCTGCTATGAACACATTTGTGTGAAGTGAACCGATTAACAATACTGCAGACGTCTGTCAATACAGTAACAGATTCAGATTTACATTCCATTGAATTAATACTGAAATACTGCACTATAAGTATTCGATGCAAAGAACTGACGCATCCAAAAACAAGATGTGGGCCTCCTCTGATGGTCATTTTGTGATGAAAAAATTAGCCAAAGTGGCAAGAAAAAAACAAACTTTGTTCTCCGACGTCGTCCAGCAGGTCGGGGCATTTTACCACCCCTGTGACTGCAGTCCTGCTGAACTGCTGAACTGTCCTGCTGAACTGCTGAACTGTCCTGCTGAACTGCTGAACTGTCCTGCTGAACTGCTGAACTCCCACCCCAAGGCTATAGAACAACAACCCCACTGGCTATCTCACCCTGCCTGCCACCCACTGCCTGGTAACTGTGCAAAGGTCGCCACCGCTCAGCTCGCGCCACATTGACTGTCTGTCTCCTCGATCTGCGGCGGTTGTGACACACCGTTAGTGGTGGCGACCGACGAGCGGCGATCACGCCACTACTGCTGCTGTCTCAGTACGTTGTGACGCACCATTAGTGGTGGCGACCGACGAGCGGCGATCACACCACTACTGCTGCTGTCTCAGTACGTCGCCACAATGGTAAAGTTACCAAACTGCTGCTGGTGTGTTATATATACATATATATATATATATTTTTTTAATAAATTTAGTCCGAATGTTGTGCATGGATGGCCTTCCGAGGTCAGGACCCGCGCTAAGCAGAGCTTGTTGCGCTGGTCCTGACCTCACCACCCGATCGCGCAATTCCTGTTGGCCGGCAGAATTATATAATATTTATATATATAGTTTATATATAAATAATATATTTATATATATAATATATATATAATATATATATATATAATATATATATATATATATGCGAGCTTTTTTATTGGATGGATTTCTGAGATCCAGATGCCTCTTACATAAAACTAAAGTATGGAAGGGCCGGAGTGAGTTTAAGGAACTGCCTATTCTAGGCAGAGGATATTATCACAGCATAGTAGTATTGTCACTTTGATCCACCTGCATTACGTCACTGGTGCGTGGTATTAGCCGAGTCAACTCTGCGTGCAACGTTTTCGGGGTGCCTGGCAAATGGCTGCTCTCAGGCAAATAAGCGAACTATTAACGATATACATGTTAACAGACCACGGTCTGTGTGGCACCTGTTTGTGTGGCATAAATGTGAATGCCATCGAAAGTTCCTGTTACAAACCATAACTATGCAATCGATCCGGAAAAGAAGATTATGTGTGCATTCACTTGTAGTTGGACTGTCTTAAAAAGTGAACTTCATCCGTCGCCCGAGGTGTTACAGGCGGTTAACCCGGCGCCGGGTCGCGTGACTCGCCACTGGCGGTGTGCCAGTGGTGATGAGACAAACTGACGGCGACTGGCGAGGTGAGGCAAACTGCTGCATCCAGTGGAGCGGTCATATATTCAGCTCCAGGCCGGGACCCTATGCGACCCATTAACACGTTAAAATGTGATGTTGGCTTACTTTTGTGTTTATTTGAATATCAATATGCGCTATTTTAAATAGCCTCTAGCTGGTCAAATAGCATCTAGCATCTAGCTTATTGATTTTTTTTTTTTTTTTGGTCACCCGGGCGATTCTAGAATCGATTCCGGGGTGGGAGTGACCTTCCGGCAAATTTAGGCCGGGAAAAGAAAGTTAACTTTAGAACCGGTTTTTATGTTACCGGTAATAAAAAGCAAGGGAACCTTATTTTTAGCCGTTATTTTAATAATGGCAGACTTAATCTAGTTTTGTCGGGCATCTTCAGGTGTAACGGCGCCGAAGGCGCCGGCCACTCCTGAGGGTGTCTAATACTATGCCCCCGTTCACACGCGGGCGCCGAAGGCGCCGCAATGCCCGAGGGCCCATCAGCTACCCCCCGACATCGCGGCGCCTAAGGCGCCGCGATGCCAGGGGCGAACACATCGTTACAATATAAACACTTGGAAACGGGTCAGCTTTGCTAAGTCAGACTTAGCTCGGCTGACCTGCCGCCGACAGATGGGAAAGCGAAGCTGAGCCCGAGCGAGCAGTGCAGCAATGGGCCTGATGCCTCAGCCGACCTGCGAAATGGTGATAGTGTAGGAAGCCGGGGTAGAGCAGCGGCAGCAAGGGCGCTGTTACCCCGGCCGACCAGTGTAATGTTTTGTTTATGTTGTGGTGGGTGTTGTTATCCCGGCAAAAAGTCCTAACTACAAAAAACCGGAGCCTATGCAAAGGGAAAACCTGCAACGTTTTTGCCAAATTGTGCTACGAAAAGCCTGTTTAAATTGATTTAGCTAATGGTGTATTGTGTAAAAATCGAGAGAAGGCGAACCATGCTCAGGGTTTTCGTCACCAAGAGCGTTGGAATGTCTAACATAAGTTTGTTTTGGTTGAATGTAATCTATTCGTTGGCGATTAGGTTGTGCACAGGGCAATCGATAAGAAAATGTTTTTATTGTATAAACGCGGGTGCAAAGCGCAGTGATGGCAAATAGGCGGAGGAAGTTATCGAATATATGGTTAATGCGTTTAAGTTTAGTGGGCCGATTCGGAGTCGCGCCAACACTACTCTTTTTCACGACAGTCCCCTGGAGACTGTTGTGTGAATGTTTGATTTTTGGCTTAAATAGGATGTACAATGGAAATTGTGGTTTTACATGTCCATCTCGCTGCTGTTAGCATTATATATTGTTTGTGAGAAAGTTGAATACATCAGGTAATGGGCTAGGAAGGTCATTTTTTGGTTCTGAATCCTAAACTACTTTTTGGCTAGACTGATCAGCCTCCTCGTTCCCCGGAATTCCGGCGTGCCCGAAATCTGTAGGAGCTTGTATTTGGAAATGTTTCTTATGTAATAAGAGTTGGTAAAGTTGTTTGTTTGTACATTTTGATCTGGGTGGTTGCTGTCACACGCACCGAGGTAAGAGCGAGGAGTGCGCAGGACGGAAGTCCGTGCAAATTACTGTTTGTTTGAGTTTTGGTATTTTGAATATGTACTAAAGCTAATAGGATTGCCGATAATTCGGCCGTATATACGGCTATTACATGTCAGGAAGACGAAAAGTATTGTTTAAGTTTCAGTATTGTTATGTTTCAGAAAGATATGCCCCCCGCCGGTGTTGGTCCGCTGTCACGGGAGGCCGTCAGTATAAATGAATGTGTGGGTTTTGTAATGTGCATTTGTTCGTGAAATAGTGCGTGTGACTCTGCGCCGAGACTGGTGTTTTTTTGGTTATGTGTGAAAAGGTGTTGTGTGTCTGGTGAAGTGTTATCCAATGTGCTGTGAGTGTGGTGCTGTGCATGGTGTTGAGGTGTGGGTATGTTGATAGTTCAAGTGTTTGTTTGATGCGAGGTTAACTGCGTGGGTAGCGTCTGTGTGCATTCAGTGAGTCCAAATGTTGGGTAATGGTTGATTGAGAATGTGGTGTGTCGGGCGTGTGGGTTGTGTGGTGTTATGGGGCGTAAAAGCGCCAGGAGTTTGGGTATTTTGCTCGGCGGCAGAGTGTTGGAATGTTGGTGTCAATGTGAAGGTTGAGTGTGGGGTGAAGTTTGGCAGGCTCCGGTGACAATGCGCAGAGCCGCGTTCTGAATAGTTTGTAATTTATATATTTCAGGTGACGATATATTATAATAAAAGGCCATTATAGTCCAGGATTGGACGTATCAGAGAGGTATATAAATTTAGAAGGTATGAGCGGTCCTGCACCCCAATCACGGCACATAAACATCTCATGACTGTTAAGGCCGGCGGGTGCAAGCGCTGGACAGGTCGTTGAAATGTGACGTAAAGACGTTAGACCAGAGTCCAATGGTAAAACGCCAATATTTGTACTGTTTTAACAACTGGAATTGTTTTGTTATTATGTTAAGGGCATATAAATGGTTCGGACTGTGAATTGTTTTGAAAAAAACTAGCTGCGGACTTGCTAGGGGACACCTCGAGGTCCCCAGCGTTCGCACCAATGTTCTATATTGGAAAGTAAAACGTGTTGCAAGACTGCTCTTGCTTGATCACGCGGAGTGTGAAAACACACTACCATTTGTCATCAGCGGTACCCATTGAGTATTTACTTTGGAAGGGTAATGTTTGTTAAATGTTTTTGAAAAATGTCGTTAATCATTATTAAAAAATAGGGTTGGGGAGAGGACAGACCTTGAGGACCCCGTGGTCCTGATTGAAGTTGGGAGTGGTGGTGTTACCTAACATTCTCACCTTAAAAGTTCTGTTTTTGAGAAAGTTAATAATAAATTTGCGAGTCTGCTTTAATTCCAGTGTTATGCTAATTTAATATGAAGTGCCAGTCCTTATTGACTCTGTCGAACGCAGCCCTCAGATCGAGGAAGAGGGCGAGTGTGACGGTCACCCTCCTGAAAGCCGCGCTGGAAGAGTCAATGAGCTGACTTAAGTTATTAGCTGTTGAGGCGCGGACCTGGTCTGAAGCCGGTTTGAATGGGGTAAGAATGTTATTACGTTTCAAGGTGTATTCTGATACGGTCCGTTTATTATGCGTTCTAAATATGTTTTTACATGCACAACTAGTGAGAGAATAGGGCGATAACTAGCAGGGGAGGAGGGGGGTTTACGTATTTTTTCATTGGAATCCAGGGTACTTTCGTGCCAAGATTCTGGGACAGTGCCATCAACCACATGGTATTTGAAAGCGATTAAGTTAAATTGTCCAAGCCGGTAGTAGTTCAATTTTTAAAGAGAGGAAAATAGTCCGATTTGATCTGGGCCTACCAAGTATTACCCACAATTTGTTAATAAGCATAGGAAAGTTCTCTACTAGTGAAAGGAGCGTTAAAAGATTCAGAGTTTTTGTCAGAGTCGAAATTTAGCAAAAGATATCTGATCATTAAGTTGATCAATAATGCCAGTGGCTGTACATTGCTGTGTTTGAAGATATGATTAGCAAAATGCTTGGCGAATCGTTGCCACTCAAGAGGCAATGAAGGAATGTTGTGGATGTTTAGGTGTGGTATTTTTTTGTTAGAGAGGTGGCCTTTTATTAGAAAAAGGACTGTTACTAAAGTCCATATTTTTAGATAGGGGGAGTAAATCGGATTATAAATTTGGAAAATAGTTCCTTCCAAGATTCTTTTTTGGCGTTTGTTATGAGAGTGTTTGGCCAAAGAGCGGTCTCCGGACTTTCGGCCGCATGGTCTGCGCAAATGCACCTCTCGAATTGTCGGGAGGGCGCGCTTCCGAAGCGGCCACCGCTCTTTGGCAATTCTGTGTTTCCACCACGGAGCGGCCGCCGTCCGGGTGGTGTCGTGTAGATGTGGCGAGTGATGTGCTGGTGTGCTGAATTGATAAAAGTGTCCGAGAAACGTATTAATATCGGGTGGGAGTCAGAAGAAGTTTCTTCATCAAATATAAATTTTGGAAGAGGACCAATCGCTTTGCGGAGGTTCCAGCGGGGTAGTGAAAGAAATTTGTTTGTCCTGAGGGGACTTGTAAATCTAAGTGTATAGGGTAATGATCGCTAAAAAGTGGGTCATATTGACGTTTTTATTTTCTGACTAGCTTCTATATAGGCCATGCTAAAAGCGTCGGTCACCAAAAGCGTCCAAGTGGCGCCTCCTGCATATCCCCCTTCTCCGTGGTAGTGGTACCGACGGCCGACGGGTGCCGTCGAGCTCGACATCTCTCCAAGGATGGTCAGACGTCAGCCACAGTTCATAGAAGGACATCACTATTAGTGATGTCAACCGGTTCAAACGTTTTCGGAATACCGAATTTGTCCGAAGACCGATTTGGTTTTTGGACAGACATAAGCACATTTATTTGGACATTATCGGACATACAATGCCCAATGATAGCTTGTTGCAAACATAATTAGTTACTTTTTGTTTAAAAGATAGTGTGTCTGAATTAATGTGCATTAAATTTACCTTTATTAATAAATCATATCATATCAATAGCACCATTTACAGGTGTGTTGGGACATTGCGTAAAAGTACCAGCAGTTGAGCGTACTCCGCAGATACCAACAGGTAAGCCTTGAGCCCTTGATGTACTTTATGGCACCTTATACTGATAAATATTGTAAGCAATAATCATGAATAACAATGACTGGGCTGGAAATGAATTCATTCAAAGGAAATATAACCTTACCATAAATATATTACTCTGGCTTAGTAATAATAATATACAGAACACTTTTTCACTCTGACTAGGCATAACTTTATTCGGAAATATCCCAGCCTAACTGGTCTGAAAGTGGTGATGGCCCTGTTCCGCTAATCCGCTATCCACTAATTAGCGGAACTTACTTTTTGTTTAGCGGATTAGCGTTTCCGCTAACTTTGGAAACCATTAGTGGACCAATTAGAGTCCGCTAAATTTAGTTTCGCTAACTTTAAGTCCGCTAACAAATAATGTGTGGCCAGTTAGGCTATCATCAGGTGTAAGAGTGGGAAGGGGGGGTAAGATAGAGGAATGCCAGGGACAGAGTACCCTTCCGCCTCTGTTTAAATTATTTGAAATAAATAAACAAATAATTCGCTTGTTCATCTAATTAATGACTTGTGTACACTGTACAATCTAGACCATATGTTCTGTCTGCTTCATCGACACCACCCTTGTCTCAGTCTCTGTCTGTCGGTGCTGCACGCAGTGGAATCCAATGCAATTTATATAGCCGTCGCCCCCGGTATCAGGGGCGAGGGCATTCATAGTTTTACCAGATTTCACTGCGTGCAGCACCGACAGACAGCACCGATGGACAATGTTGACATTGTATTAAATGGGTGCGCTTAGGCAAGGCTTTTTAAGTATACTTTCAAAGCTAGCTTCCGGCAGACAAAAACAAACATCGCCACAGAAAAATGGAGGGTTTATTCGAATAGTGGACTAGACGGACTGCTGCTAGCCGTTTTCACGAATAATTTATTTGCTGAGCGCATCGAAATTGGGTGGTGTCGATGAAGTGGACAGAACATATGGTCTAACTCTAGACTCATAGGCCCGGGAACAGGAGGGGGCAGAGGGGATGCTTGCCCCCTCAACTCGGAACCGGAGGGGGGGGCGACGCCCCTCAACTTTGGCGAGGCTGATCTTAACGTTTCGTAGAAAAGAGCTTATTTTGCATATAGACATCGAAAGTGTGTGTTTTGTTATACAAAATTCTGCAAACATCGCACTCTTCTAATATTTATCTTATGTTCTCCCTTTCTCAGTGAGGTTATGCATAAACAGCCTGATGCGAAAAACCAGTGGCGTCGCAACCGGGGGGACCACCCAAGATGGCTGTGTCCCCCCTTAGGATGATATTAACACCAATTCTAAGGAATTGGGGGGAAAACACCAAGCTGCTTCCCAAAACACCTGGCTGGCCCCACTAATAATTTTACATTTTAAGACGATGCCGGGCTGCGAACAACTTCAATTTGGCATGTCATGGCAGAAGCGCTTCCAAAGAGGATGGTGTGGCATGTTGTGAGTCTCAGAGCTGGATAATTACATTTTTCATTTATATTTTTTTAATTTTTCATAAATAAATTAACAGAAGAAGTTGTCTGTTTTTTCCAACGTTTTCGGTTTCTAGCTGGAAAAAATGCGTCGTGCCGGTGTTCGGTGTCACCTTCGCCGTGCCGGAGGGGAGGGGTGGAGGGAGTTTCGACGCTCCACTAGATCTCGGCTCGGACTATGGGACGTATGAACAACTTTGAAATCATTTCAGACATTTTTTGGCTCTGGCCATTATTGAGGTCCCCAGAAGTCACTGAAGGTCAGATTTACCAGTTTTAGGACTTCGCTCCAACACCCCCGCCCCCTAAATATCTCGGAACTATGTTAGTTAGAAGCAATCGGGAAAAGGCAATCAAAAGCTCTTGAACATACAATCGCTAGAGCGTCTTAAATTTTTAGCCTAGGTCAATAGCTTAGGCTCCAAAGGTCATCAAAGGTCAAAAAGGCTATTTTCGGGGCAAAACTGCTTTTCGCAAATAACTTTTTACTTAATGAAGAGTAAAGTAATTATTGAGACACTATCATGTTTTTCTCGCCAAGCCACTTTGATCCATGATAATGTTGACCAGGTAAGGTCAACTAAGAAATTTAATCTGAGGAAAAGGTTAGGTGGCGACAAAATAAGATCATGTTGCATATTGAGAGACGTGTCTTGACAAGGCAAACACATGGGAGCCAGTTTCACTATCTTCTATCTTCATCTATCTTCATTTTGTCAAGAGTTATTAACAACAAAGTGTTGGTGACCTCGGATGACCACAGCTGACCCTGAAGGGGTCACTGAATGAAAAGTGCAATCAAATTACCGAACAAAAGCATGAAGAATGGCTCATGATAACATAATCCAGAAGGAATTGGACTGATTTCATACATACCCTTGGAAACGAAAGCATTCGAATTTGTCCCATTTATTTATAAGGTACCAATAAAAAAAAAACTCCGAGATAAACGAAGTTATGGTGCTTATTACCTAATGAAATCCAGTGTGTGTGAAACCGATTGATCCAAAACTGTGGTTGTGGTACGGCCGCAGACGGTTTTGGAGATGGAATCACGTGACCTGGCCTGGTGACCTGACCTGAAGTGGCTTTAGATCACGGATTTCATACAATGTGGATAATTGATGCTCAAATATCTGTGACAAACAGGGTAGCACTGCTCAACACCGTGTTTCTGCTATCCTCGTAAAACCTCAGGGGAGGGCGCCTAAACTCTGGCCTCCCCCGGCACGGCGCGGGTTAACGTTAAAATGACCAAACTGAGCAAGCAAGTGTCAAATGCAACGTCGGTGAGGCCAAAACAATGGTGCTGGTCAATTATTGCCTTGGAAACTTTGTGTGCTTGACGCGTTGTAGTTCATGGTCGGATCCAGGACGTGTTTGGATGTAGGTATTTTCGACAATAAGTCCCTTGCATGCTTCCGTTTAACTTGCGTTAATCACTCATTGGGTTTTGCTTCATAGTGCATTAATAACTATTTTAATGTAATATTGCCTTATATAGATAGCTGCTTGGTCTTTCTTTGAAATCTGATGTGGCTATTTTCGGCCGATTTATATAAGTTGTATGGGGGAATATCCCTATGGCCACTCATGAATCTCTTGTCATGCATTTTCGCAATACCCTCCTGCAGCACTCCGTAAATCGTGGACATCCGTGGACCGTAAATCGTGGACATCCGTGGAGGGCTTCGCTCGATGGTTCTTATCGGGAGATATCAGACGTGCGGTGCGGCATATCTTTTAGAGAAGAGCCGAAATATGTTTCCTTAAAAACGGCACCAGTGTTTGTTTGGCCTCTTCCAAGCGTTGAAAGGGCTAAACAAAACGAATGGAAATGCACGTTACGAGAATTAACAATGCAGTTTGACAGGATGACATGGGCCAATGGGCCATGCCAACTTTTAGGAGCTGGAGTTAGCAAACTGCCATATTAACTTAAGAACTAGCGACACCAATTTGGAATAAGCTATACCAGCTTCGAATACTTTTTAGGCAGAAGACCTGAAATAATCCAATTAATTGCGTCGCGGAGCGGCACGAAAATTTCGAGTCTAATGACCTTATACTTTAGCCCTCGCCGGGTAGGGGATGGATGCCACCCCCTCGGTTTTTCCCAAGTAACTCACGTAGTTTTCAACCGATCACAATGAAACTTTCATTCCCCTACTTTTGAGCGTTTTGACACATACTCTGAAAATTTAACAATTCCAACTTGTATGACCCGTGACCTATGACCTGTTTGTCAGGTCATGCCAGGCGAAACTGGCGTCCCGTAGTATCGATCCTTGTTACATGTGCAGTTTCCGAGTGTTTGACGTTCAGGAGCAAATGCAAATGTGTTTCCAGGTGACAGGTGTGTCTTCTACTGAGATTGTGACCTCGAATGACCTTTTCTGAGGTCAACCGAGGTCAATGACCTCCGATGACCTCAGATGACTTTCTTTGGCTTCTGGCCGCTTTAAATACCGTTTTTGACGCTGATTTCAAATATCGGAGCCATGACATAATTATATGCTTCACTAGGGTCATGCACTTTCAAAGGTAGACCGAGGTCACTGACCTCAGATGACCTGACATTACCTTTTTGGAATTTGGCAGTTTTAGGTCATTTTGTGACGCTGATTTAAAATTTGGCATGCATTAAGCATACTAAAATGTTCCTTTACCATTTTGGCTCGATAAGTATTCAAATTTCACATATACGATTTGTGACATTTTGGTCTTTGACATGACCTCAGAGATTACCTTTTGATACAAGATCTTAAAATCATATGTCAATGGCTTCCTCTCGTCACAAGCAGCACGCTCGTTTTTTAGTAGAAGCGTCAGCTCAATTAGGGGCAAAACGCAAGGGGGTCGTGCCAACCTCTCCCCCTACCCAGACACGCAGTGATTTTGGGCGGGCGAGATCACTGCGTGTTAATATGCATTTTCACCAATGAGTCGCATTGCGTACGGTGTGGACCTCTGGCATATTATTTTGCGTTTAACCCTATTCCTTGCGGGGCCGGGCGCAGATTCTGCCTCCCCGTAGTTTTGCTTTTTTATGCTCATATAATACAATTTATTGTTCAACTGCGCCACGGAGCGTCACCAAAATTTTGAGTTAATTCCCTGGAAAACTGGCATTATTTAGTTCAATAGTTTAAGTAAATTTCCCCTTGATCCAACCCTGCTTGCTCACTTTTGTTGATGAAGCATACCATTGCTTATTTCCTGTATTTAAATGGATATCTGTTGATTGTGGCTTTCGAGTATCCTAACTGTAGCCGTCATATAATACAAATACCTCTATTTATGCATATATCGGGAATTATACACTGGATGTTTTACATTCCATATCAAGCACTGTTTTCTGCCTTCGGACAAATTTTAGAAAAACAATGATTTTCGGGCAGTTTCGGACGGACAGCTGACGATGGTCTTGGCCATCGGTCGGACATTTAACAAATATTAAAAAAAAAAAATGACACCACTTATCACCAGCCGTTTTTACGAAGGATTGTTGTGCGAAACTTTTTCAAACATTTTAACATGTTTTGAAAAGTTTCGACAATCCATTCCTTAAATACACAAGTTTAACATGCGATTTTGTCTTGAAATGTCCCTCAGAATTATTCAATATGCTGGTAAGAATATAATATGCTACAAATTTGCGGTTTGGTGGCAATAGCAATATAATTATTTAGAGGCTAGTTAAATTGTTGCTGTGTATTGATCGCCCAACGGACTCCCCTCAGTTGACGTACAATGGACTCGCCCAATGCAATGGACAAGTGAATCGATTCTAGCACATCATTGCGCATGCACAGACCGATCTGTGATTCATGACGCTGCCAGATTTAGTGACTAGTATGACGGTAAGCTAGGCTAAACGAATGGACTCTGGACGCAGACATATGTTCTTTAAAAACGGTCAATTTTGTATCATTAACTTGTTATGAGCTAAATTCATGCTTCCATATCTATTAAATAGGGATAATATCGCCTAAATCAGACATTTACTTCTTGAAATATTTGATATTCTAAAACTTGCATAACAAAACATTTAAAAACATTTCAGACAGATTCAGAATCTTTTCAGCGCAATAGTCCTTCTTGAAAACGGCTACTAGTGATAGAAATGAATATATTCCTTGCTTTTAATGTCGATGCTATATGTCAATCAATACACTTAACGATGTTATACTTGCCGTTTAATCACGTAAAAAGAAAAGATTGGGTTAGCTTTGCATGTGTAAGGTGTAAGTATTGTACTACGGCTAATTGTCAATTTATGTCGTTCTGTTCTATGCTGGAGAGATCAAAGCCTGACGAAAAGGACTTGTTCAATGCTCATACTCTAGAAATACTTAATTAAGGCTGATAGTGGTTGACCTATCATATTTTTAGAGCCTGTATGTTTTCAGCTCACTTAGCAATTATTAAAAACCAACTATTAGCCGTTTTCACGATGGCTTATTTTGCGCGAAATGTTTTAAAATTGTAAAATGTTTTAAAATGTTTCAGTGGTAGCCGTCTTCACGATGGGCTAATTTGCGAGAAACGTTTTAACCTTTGCCCTACGGCACCGTAGAGCGAGGGTTAAAACATTTATCGCAAATTTGTCCATCGTGAAGACAGCTACCACTGAAACATTTTAAAACATTTTAAGATGTTTTAAAACATTTCGCGCAAAATAAGCCCATCGTGAAAACGGCTATTGCCAGCAATAAACCTGAATAAAGGAGGAGACACCACTTAGAACGTCACTTTCCACCAGTATGCAATCTATTCACATTCCAAAGAGTGGCCAGAGTCAATGCTGACCAAAGATATCGCCCATTTGTTGAACCTGGGTGTCATTTGGTGTCATTTGGTGACATTTGGTGTCCGGAAATGTCCCTACAACAAACGTTACGGCGGGCCGAGAGGCGACAGCCAACTTCTCACCGCGGCTCGGCCCCCTCTGACGCCGAATCAGGACTCACGTAAAACAAATGTATCGCTGGTTTCTCTGCAGTTCGGCACATCTCTCCAATTAGCCAGGACCAGAAAGTTTGTATGTCGTTGATCTATAAAGACAAGTTAACGAGATCAAAATGGTAAGCTCATCTTGATTCAACAGTTTAAAGGAAAAAGCCTTCGTAGGTATGTGGTCAGACAAGATGGTTTTCGATATCCGACTGTCAAAATATAAGCGTTTGGCGTTAGCATGGGGGGGGTCTGTTTGACCTTACCGTTTTCCGATGGGGACACCCTGCCCCATCTGCCCCGCTCCCGCTTCCACCACCCCTACCTGGGCCCCATTGCCCACTCGCTTTTTCGGCGTTAGTTTTTGCTCAACTACTCTATTTCGCTAGCTGAGAAAAACAATGGTGGCAATAGGTTCGTCTGTACGATAAGAGTCTAAATCTGCAAAGAAACCAGCATTGTAAACCCATTGGAAAATCGGGCTATTGGTGCCGCCTATAAGCCAGTTCATTCCCCGTGCCTTACTAGTTATCAGTCCGGGCGCGGCTGAGTCAGTCCGCCGCATGCGCGGGACTGATGGGAAGTGGCCGGTGTCCGCCGGGACTGCTGGGGTGTCCCGGGTGAAGTGAGCACGCTGGCAGCTATATAGGGGCAGCAGCACCATGTCCCGCCATCAGAAGCACCGTGTCAGTGTCAGAGGTGACACCGTTATACCGTCAGCGTGTGAGAGGTCACACCGTTCTACCGTCAGCGTGTGAGAGGAGACCAGGTCTGCCGTCAGCGTGTGAGAAGTGACCTGGTCTGCCGTCAGCGGGTGAGAGGTGATACTGGTCTACCGTCAGCGTGTCAGAGGTGACCTGGTCTGCCGTCAGCGTGTAAGAAGTGACCTGGTCTGCCGTCAGCGGGTGAGAGGTGATACTGGTCTACCGTCAGCTTGTCAGAGGTGACTTGGTCTGCCGTCAGTGTGTCAAAGGTGACCTGGTCTGCCGTCAGCGTGTCAGAAGTGACACTAATATACGTCAGCGTGTAAGAGTGGACACCATGATCTACCGTCAGTCGCTGCTGGTGCTGTCGCTGCTGCTCTGTCTGAGTGCGGTGTGGACCTCACCGGTGCCACCGGCGGCGTGGTGCACCGCGCCCCAGCAGCCCTGCTGTCCGCAGCGGGCGTGTGTCCGTCACGCACAAGTCAATTCACCGTCCCTGGCTGAAGATAAGCTGGAGAGCGGCTGGACCCGGCCTGTCGGGAACCCTGCGGGCAGTGGGCGGGGGGCAAGTGCCTCCCCGTGAAAGATCGACTTGGGCGTACTGAGACGAGACGAAGGTTTTGAACGGTGGCGTACGTCTGCGGCGAGCCCTCCGTGATGGTCCCACTGTTTGACCGAGGTTACCGCTCTCTGGGACGCGGCCTCTGATGGTAGCCAGCCGGCCCCTGACAGGGTCTCGATTCTCTCTGATTGATCTCCGGTGAAGAGCTGACAGGGTGCCGCCTCTCTGGGATAGGCCTTCTGATGGCAGCCAGCCGGCTGACAGGGTCTCGGATTCTCTCTGATTGATCCTCCGGTGATAGCTGACAGGGTGCCGCCTCTCTGGGACCGGCTTCTTGATGGTACCAGCCGGCTGACAGGGTCTCGAATTCTCTCTGACTGGAACCCTCCGGTGATAGCCTGAAGGGTGGCCGCCCTCTGGGAACCGGCTTCTGATGGTAGCCAGCCGGCTGACAGGTCTCGGAATTCCTCTCGTGATTGATCCTCCGAGAGCTGAAAGGGCGCCGCCTCTCTGGACCGGCCTTCTGATGGTAGCCCAGCCGCTGACAGGGTCTCGGATTCTCTCTGAGCTGACCCTCCCGTGATACTGACAGGGTGCCGCCTCTCTTGGACCGGCCCTTCTGGATGGTAGCCAGCCGGCTGACAGGGTCTCGATTCTCTCTGATTGATCCTCCGGTGGATAGCTGAACAGGTGCCGCCTCTTCCGGGACCGGCCTTCTGATGATAGCCAGCCGGCTGACAGGGTCTCGGAATTCTTCTGATTTGATCCTCGGTGATTAGCTGAACAGGGTGCCGCCTCTATGGACCGGCCTTCTGATGTAACCAGCCGGCTGACAGGGTCTCGATTCCTCTCTGGCTGAACCCTACCGGTGATGCTGACAGGGTGCCGTCTATCTAGGATGGGGCTCTGCTGGCTGATGGACAAATGATGGG
This sequence comes from Semibalanus balanoides, assembly GCA_014673585.1. Taxonomy (NCBI): domain Eukaryota; kingdom Metazoa; phylum Arthropoda; class Thecostraca; order Balanomorpha; family Balanidae; genus Semibalanus; species Semibalanus balanoides. The sequence goes on from VOPJ01005495.1 coordinate 103,488, forward strand.
CTCTGCTGACGGCTAACAGGTCGTCGAAGTGTCGTAAAATGATTCAATGCAACACATACACAAACTGAGTTCCTACTCCGCTCAAGTGATGCGACACACATGTTATGTGATCGCGCTGCATCCGTGTGACTCAGGGACGTCAGAGACTGACTGAAAACGCGACTGCTAGTTGTATCTTAATTTTTACCGATGCAAATAGTATGGATGATATTCGTTATTTGTTATTTTACCCATGGCCTGTATGTTATTTCACACGTATGTGCTGCTAAACGCGTACCAACTAGTGCCTATTAAACGTTTGTTTTTATTTTCAATTATTTTTGCAGTCCATGACTCAATGAGTCATGTTGTAAGTAGTATTTGTATTGCGATTTGTTATGAGCTGTTTGTTATTTATTTATTCGTATTTATTACGTTGTAATGTATTTATATTTCATTTATGTAGTGGATATTCGACATTTGCACAGCTACTAATACAACATTATCACAACAGACTTTGTGACGTGAGTTTACCAAATGTGGGAAAGGTCAAAGGACGCAAAACAAAAGTCTCAAAAGTGTTTGATCCAGTTAAAGACATTTTCCCACCTGCCTGGCCCTTATTGTCAATCTCGGGTGAGCCGGTAGGTGCGCCCTGTCACGATTGACCGGCCCTGTTGAAGCGCTCCTGTCGGGTCGTCCCGGTGTCCGGCCGTGGCTCCCAGGACCGGTGACGATCTGCTGCCCGCTGTCATCGGCCGTGAGCCCGCCGTTACCCGGCAACACCCGACCGTCGTCACCAACACAGCAGTCCATTTACCATAGTGATGGATAATTACGACGGCCTTCCCTAATTTCCCCAGAGCTGCGTTCTGCGGCATACACATCAACGGGAAACGCAGAAACGGCTTTAGCTCGCAGATGTTCGTGGTATCTGCGTACCATAGATCACGGACAGAATCGGCTAGCTCCCTTCAACGGCCCGGACAACGCTGGTGCTGCCATCTAGCGACCGATATTGTCCCCACCGTGAGGACGGAAAGTTGGCTGAGGAAATGACGAGATGTGCGGGACAGGACACGAAAGGGCTTAGTGAGGAGCGATAATGGTCTCTCAAAATCATGAGAATGCTGTCAGGTCCACGTCAGAATGTGTAGAGACTTGGTCAGCTGGAAACACGCCGTCGATCGTTCGTGTCCCCCTGCCCCCACCTGCGGTCAGACCTGCCCCAGTCGATGCAACGGTGGTGACCTCTACCGTCTGCGCTCTGACTCCGAGCGGATGATGGATGGCTGCGATGTCCAAACTCGGTGTCGACTAAAAAGAGCGCGGTGGTCAGTTCCGCGGGGCGATGAGGCGAGTCAAAACCTCCAGCAGCCAGCGAAGCAAACCACGTGGCTGGCACTGGCCTCCAGCCACTTGTCACTGAGGGACCTTCCCTCACCCAGTTCCCGTTCATATTTTCTTAGTATGCTCACCTAGCCTTTTTTCTCTGTTCTTGGACTGCAGTCTTTCTCACTCTAAGTTCTATTATGTCTGTCCCGCACACACTAACGTCCCCCCACTTCACAGCCGCCTCCCTCAATCGCTCTGCTGGTTCTCATCTGGCCGGGTACTCGCTCCTGTGCCTTTACATTCGGTATATCTCATCCCGTTCTCGATCTCTGCACACTCCCCAGATTCTGCCGACAGCCGGCCCAGCGGCGGACGGCTAACACTGCGGCAGGTCGAGACACCCGGCTGACAGATACTGCCGTCCTCCCGGTGTCCCTCTCCCTCTGTACTCATCCCATTCTCTACCGCGTGTCCTACCATCCTCTGCCGCGTGTCCTCTCGTCCTGCCACAGACGAGGACAACTCTCACAACGGCCAGAGATCCTTGCGGATTTCGGAGGATAGTTTTTGGAAGCACTTCAAGACTCTGGAAACGATTAATAGGTGTTCGAAGGACACAAGGACATGATGAAAACTGGTATTGTTTCCAGAAATAATACTTACACACTCAAAGTTCTCAAAACTAGACAGTGGAGCGTTCATGGGCAAAAGTTTAAATAAATTCATATTGCATTGTTCCTATCGCAAAGATTACACACTCAATCACTAAAAGGCAAATTATGATGTGTTTACGACTGCAGAGTTAAGTGTAAGTGAAAGTGCGACTTTAACAGTTAATGTACTTATTATTGCAGTAGGTACAATAGCATAGGTACAATAAGCTGTATGTAAAAACATATTAGTTGCATATAGTGGTACTGCAGGTTATGCCATCTCAGTTGTTAGACAATCAACAGTTGTGTGGTATCTTCTGATCTAATTTATAAAGCATAATACACATATCTATATATCTATATCATCATGTTTGTTATCAATTCAACAATTAAAAACAATAGCAAAATACCTTAAATAGCCACTGCCGCTTCTCATGCAAACTTCAACGCCTTTCACACCACTTCAGGCTTACGTCATCGCATCACAGACAGATGCATCATGTTCTTTTGTTGTACGCTATCGATGTATCTATACACGCCACTGCGGTGAATATCATTAACGGACGGTTGCTGAACTACCGCTGTCGTTTTGTTTACTGGTTAGTTTGTCCGTAGGTTGACCCCAGTCCATTTAATATGTGGTCCTCCTCGGCGTAACCTCTTGTCAGCCGCGAAACTGCCTCACATTTCAGTGATTATGTATGCATAGGTGGATGCAGAAAGGGTGGCTTGGGTCAGTTGGGGGGGGGGGAATCCCCAAAAGTCTCACACAATTCTAAAACTCATGGGATTTCGCTTGCTAATGTAATATGCATCAGTACATAATATAAAACTAACTGTTCTTAGTAAAACTTATTTTGTTTTCCTACAATCTCAGGAAATGTGTCAAATTTGCGCCGATATTGGGTGGTTTGGTGGGTCATGGCGCCGTGCCCTCCCCCTCTCTCCTCTCTGGATCCGCCCATGATTGTGCTCCGCTGCGTGGGCACCAGAGTCGTGAGTTCTGATTCGGCGTCAGGTTTGGCCGAGCCGCGATGAGAAGTTGCCTGTCAGTCTGCTGTAACGTTTGTTCTGTGACACCTCCCCACACCAAATGCTGCCACAAACGTTTCTCTGCTGGCACAAACACAAAGAAGCACCAAAACAGACGACACAAACAGCGACTTACGGCTACCACCAGTGTGACGGTCACACCACACAGCGTCTGCTGGAGGCTGAAGTGTTGGGCCGGGAAAGTCCGGTAATACCACGATACGGTCCATACGTCACACCTACCGCTCACGCAGACCATCCCTGCCCCCTGACACATGAACGACACACTGCACGGTTTATTATATACGGTGGTGCTTTGTGGCGGTTAAACCACCCAGGGAAACATACTGATAATCTAACGAATATTTTCCAACATAATACATCGAGTTACCAAAGCAGCTATCTATAGGAATACTGGGGAACGCAAACAACGGGAAAAGCCGAAATACGCTTAATCGAGTGAGAGGTGCCGTCTCTAATGAATAGTTTACAGAAGGTTAGGTTAGAAAAGGTGTGTTGCTCCCGAAGTCGTGCCGGTACTGTCATTATACTGAGCTGCAGCGCGGTTGGGACGCTTTTTAGGTTATGTGCAAATCAATTAGGTGTTATTTTAGAGTTCTATCAGGTGTTGTTGGTGCATGATATCTGAATATTAATAATTTTACCTGGATCTCCAATGTATAAGAATTACCAAAATATAGCATTAAGATATTTGATCTTGATTCGATATATGATTGCATTCTTCAAAAGGCACAACTGTGGTTGCAACAATCGCTGATTCAAGGTGCAAATGTGTGGTTATAAATATCGATACATTTGCAAGTCTGCAGAATATTTTAGTCTGCGACTGCTTATAATTGGATTGTAATCCGTGAACACTTCAATATAAATGCAAAAATCACATACCCAAGCTATACCTTCGAAGAAGGCGGAAAGCTTTTTGGACTCATGTGACATTACTCGCATTCTGGGGGCAAATTGTATCATTCAAATAGTTTGCTTGGTAACAGCTAAATTATGTCTGATGGCTTAAATGCCAACCCTATTTTTGGTAGCCATTTGAAGTGGCTTGCCAATGATATGTGTGGATATTCTGTAATATGTAGCATGATTTTTATGCCTGCTACAAGGATACAAACAGAAAAGTTTGGGCATTTCCCAGCATAGGTGTAGGAACAGGGCGCAAAGAGCCAGGGGTGGTGGAGGTAATAATGGAAATGAGGAGTGGGGGGGGGTGCCATCTGCTTTTGGACCGGAAGGCGGTGTAGCATTAGTAAAAAGTAGTGAGCTGGGGGGTTGCAGAAACGTTAGTGAAAAGTTGTTGAGCGGGGGGATTGGGTGGAGCGTCCGAGTAAGCTTCTTGAACAGGAGAAAGGTAATGTAGAATGAGTTCATCGGAACACTGAATTATAGTTGTTTGTAGCGGAAAATTAGAGAGAAAATTTCCTTGACAAAAAAAAATGGGAGAAACGTCCCCCGTGGCGGAGCCTCTAGCCAGGGGGCCCCCTCAGGCTGAACTTACTTTACTTGCGGCTTGTTTGGAAACGGAGTGAAATTCGTTTCGAGACGCTTCGATCAGGTATAGGCCCCCTTGGGCTAAAGGCCCTGAAAGGCAACACACTGTTTATTGGACTCTCCAGCTCAAGCTCCCTTTTTTATTTGCCATGATCGCCGACGGAACAAGCCATTTACAAGCGAAGTCACTCAAATAAAACCACCACATTCATAACCTACGCATTACGCAAAATACGCCTATGTACAAAAGCCTCTACAGATACAACACAGGCTCTTCGAGGCTCAAAAGAAGGAGTAATTGCCCTCTGAATCCGCCACTGAAAGAGGTAATCCCTAATGTGATGGCAAAGTACAGAATGTAGGAGTGACTACCCAAGCTGTTCTCTCATTGGACAAACGACTGAATATTGCAAAATAAACCGCGGGGTATATAACGCGTTTGCTGGAGTTCTGGACATCTCCCCATTGGCCAAGATCAGAAAGTTGTGATGGCATTGGACTGTATTAGACTAGTTACCGATATCGATATGGTTAGCTCATCTTGGTTCAACAGGTTGAAGAAAAAAGCCTTCGTAGGTAAAAGGCATGTAGTCTTACATAATGGTTTGCAGTATCTGACTGCAGAGAAATATGAGCGTTCGATGCATGCCTGTTTTTTGGGGAAAGGGGATCATGTTTGTTTGTCCCCTCCCCATATTAAAATGGGATCACCTTGCCCTATCAGACCCCCCCCACACACTTTCGCTGCCTCTGTCGGAGGGGGAGCATTGCCCACTCACTTTTCGGCGATAGTTGCTGCTCAAATATAGTATTTTGCTAGGTGAGAAAAATGTGTTATTTTAAAGGTTCGTCAAGACTGCAGAAGAGCCTAAATCTGCAAAGCAACTAACATCGTAGGACCAATCATTGGAAAATACGGCTGCTGGTGTTACTACTAGCCGTCAGTCCTGGCGCAGTTGAGTCAGTCCGCCTGCATACCAGTCCATTCATGCAGTCCATTCATGTAGTGACGGAAGTGGGCCGGTGGTGTCCACCGGGACTGCTGGGGCAATCCCTATAGCGGCCAGCACAGCCCATATAAGACAGCAGCACCCAAGTCCGCGCATCAGAAGCACCGTTCAGTGTCAGAGGTCACACCGTTCTACGTTCAGCGTGTCAGAGGGTGACACCGTTCTACGCGTCAGAGTGTGAAAGTGACACCGTTCTACCGTCAGCGTGTGAGAGGTCACAAACCGTTCTACCGTCAGCGTGTGAGAATTGACTCTGTCTGCCGTCAGCGTTAACAGAGTACACTGTCTACCGTCAGCGTTTGTAAGAAGTGACACTGGTCTACGTCAGCGTGTGAGAGGTTGGACGACCATAATCTACGTCAGTCGCTGCTGCTGCTGGTGCTGCTGCTCTGTCTGAGTGGCAGCTGTGGACCTCACCGGTGCCACCGGCGGCTCGTGCACCCGCGCCCCAGCAGCTCACCTGCTGGTCGCAGCGGGCCCTGTGGTTCCGTTCACCACCAAGTCGATCACCGTTCCCTGGGGACTGAAGAGGAGCTGGAGGAGGCCGTGCTGGACCCGGCCTGTCAGGGGAACCCATGCGGCAGTGGCGGGCAGTGCATCCCCGTGAAGATCGACTTGGCGTACGGAGACGAGACGAAGGTTGTGACGGTGGCGTACGTCTGTGGCGAGCCCTCCCGTGAGTTGGCCCGCTGTTTGACGAGGCGCCGCCTCGGCTGGGACCGGCTTTCTGAAATAGGTAGCCAGCGCTGACAGGGTCTCGGATTCTCTCTGACTGACCTCCCGGTGATAGCTGACAAGGGTGCCAGTACTCTCTGGATGGGGCTCTGCTGGTTGTGGACAAATGATGGGCTGTGCTGACGCTGGATAACAGGTCGGCGAATGATCGTAAGAATGATGCAATGCAACACGTATACAAACTGAGTTCCTACTCCGCTCAAGTGATGCGACACACATGTTATGCGATCATGCTGCATCCGTGTGATTCAGGGACGTCAGAGACTGACTGAAAACGCGACTGCTAACTGTATCTTAATTTTTACCGATGGAAATAGTTTGGATGCTATTCGTTATTTGTATATACCCATGGCTTGTATGTTGTCTCACACGTATGTGCTGCTAAACGCGTACCAACTAGTGCCTTTTAAACGCTTGTTTTTATTTTCAATTATTTTGGCAGTCCATCTTAGTGACTCATGTGTGAGTTAGTATTATTGCGATGTTATGAGCTGTTTGTTATTTATTTATTCGTATTTATTTACGTTGTAAATGTATTTATTTTATTTATGTAGTTAATAGTTCGAAATTGCACAGCTACTAACTAAACATTATCACACAGACACGTGAGTTTACCAAATGTGGGTAAGACGCAAAACAAAAGTCTCAAAAGGTTTGATCCATTAAAGACATTTTCCCCACCCGCCTTGGCCCTATTGTCAATCGGGTGAGCCGGTTGGCGCCCTGTCACGATACGGCCTGTTGAAGCGCTCCCTGTCGGTCGTCCCAAGGTGTCCCCGTGCTCCCAGGACCGGTGACGATTGCTGCCGCTTCATGCGGCGTGAGCCGCCGTTACCCGGCAGACACCGCGACCGTCGTCACCAACACAGCAGTCCATTCAGCATAGTGATGGATAATTACACGGCGCTTCCCTAATTTCCCAGAGCTGCGTTCTGCGGCATACACATCAACGGGGAAACGCGAGAAACGCTTTAGCTCGCCAGATGTCCGTGGTATCTGCGTACCATAGATCAACGGACAGAATCGGCTAGCCCTCTTCAACGGCCCGGACAACGCTGGTGCTGCCATCTAGCGACCGATATTGTCCCCACCGTGAAGACGGAAAGTTGGCTAAGGGAATGACGAAATGTGCGGGACGGGACACGAAGGGGCTCGCTGTGGAGCGATGATGGTCTCTCAAAATCATGACAATGCTGTCAGGTCCACGTCAGAATGTGTAGGAACTTGGTCAACTGGAAACACGCCGTCGATCGTTTCGTGTCCCCTGGCCCCCAGCCTGCGGTCGGCCTGCCCCAGTCGATGCACGGTGGTGACCTCTACCGTCTGCGCTCTGACTCCAAGCGGTATGATGGATGGCAGTGCGATGTCCAACTCGGTGTCGACAAAAGAGCGCGGTGGTCAGCTCCGCGGGGTGATGAGGCGAGTCAAAACCTCCAGCAGTCAGCGAAGCCCGCCACGTGGCTGACACTGGCCTCCAGCCACCTGTCACTGAGGGACCTCCCCTCCCCCATCTCCCTTCACATTTTCTTAGTATGCTCATCTAGCTTTCATTCTCTGTTCTTGGGCTGCCGTCCTTTTTACTCTAGTTCTATTTATGGTTCTGCTCCGCACACACTAACGTCCCCCACCTCAGTCCGCCTCCCTCCTCGCTCTGCTGGGTTCTCCTCAGCCGGGTACTCGCTCCTGTGCCTATTACCATTACGGTAATCCCTTCATCCCGTTCTCGATCTCTGCACACTCCCCAGATTCTGCCGACAGCCGGCCCGGCGGCGGACGGCGAACACTGCGGCAGGTCGAGACACCCGGCTGACAGATACTGTCGTCCTCCCGGTGTTCCTCTCCCTATGTCCTCATCCCATCCTCTGCCACGTGTCCTCCCCTCCTCTGCCGCGTGTCCTCCCCTCCTCTGCCACGTGTCCTCCCATCCCCCGCCGCGTGTCCTCCCCTCTTCTGCTGGTGTCCTCCCCTCCTCGTGCCGCAGTGTCCTCCCCTCCTCTGGCCGCGTGTCCTCCCCTCCTCTGCCGCGTGTCCTCCCCTCTCTGCCGCTGTCCTCCCTCCTCTGCGCGTGTCCTCCCCTCCTCTGCCGCGTGTCCTCCCCTCCTCTGCCACGTGTCCTCCCATCCCCCGCCGCGTGTCCTCCTCTCCTCTGCCACGTGTCCACCCCTCCTCTGCCACGTGTCCTCTCCTCCTCTGCCGCGAGTCCTCTCCTCCTCTGCCGCGAGTCCCTCTCCTCCTCTGCCACGTGTCCTCTCCTCCTCATAGCCCGCGCAGTCCTCTCATCCTC
>VOPJ01005495.1:112044-159675 GCA_014673585.1 Semibalanus balanoides
ACACAGCAGGACAACACACAGCAGGACAACACACAGCAGGACAACACACAGCAGGACAACACACAGCAGAACAACACACAGCAGGACAAGACTGCAGCGGAGCAAGACAAAGCCCGGGACAAGGAGAACAGCGGGCGAGTCAGCCAGGCCGAACACAACAGTCACCAGTTGGCCGTGTCAGCCGAGACCCGCTGTTGCAGAGACGAACAAATGTCAGCAGCTAGAAACATAATGGCAAGCGCTTGAAGCGATCACAAAAATACAACACCTAGAAAGAAGTGTGAATGCTGCAATCAGTAATGTTCATGTCAGGATGCATTGATTTGCCGAATGCAATTGACAAAGTATGTTTTTGAGTTCGCTTTGTCACGGTGAGAAATCCATAGTTATAAAAATGGTTTGTCAGGTAGGTGTTTGTCCCTATACACTGGTAAGTTCTGATTGTAGGCGGTCAGGAACGGGAGGGCGTTGGGGGATTAGCATTTGTGAGCAGTATTGATAGGATATTGGCGATATTAAAATATGAGACATGTATGTGAGGCTGGTGTTATAAGAGCAGCAACACTGAACACTGAACACTGAACACTGATACACAGCGACACTGAACTGTATTTAGCGTTTGCATGTGAGCGACTGTTACATAAACGCTAACGTTATATTATCACTCAGCTATACTTGTGATCGAGTACAATAAGAGGAGGGTTGGCACTAAGCTAGCGATGCTTCATTTACTTTGATTCATTCTTTTTGAATTGCCTTACAAATCATGAAATGTGTCGGTCATTTGTAGACGATTTCAGTCATTTTTACGGCCCTTCCTTACCCCTGTGTCCGCCCTTGTTGCTGCACGTATAAGGCATAGATGTTAATACTCGATATACTCGATAATACTAGGTAATACTCCATAGCACACAACACGTAAGCCGGCTTCAAACCACCGAGGGTCGTTTGTCTCTACTTATGCAAGGCCTGACACCACTCCCCGGGGACTGCGGGTCGATTACACCAACTGACACCATGTCCGACACACAAGCACCTTTCCCCCAAAATGGATACATTAATAAAGCAAAGCCTCATACATCAGCAAATAAATTAGGCCTAATCCTGGGAGCACACTTCATATTCACGCGTCCCGTACTACATTACACGCTGATTGGCTAATTTCGTTTTCCCGCCGAACAAAGCGCGCCAAAAATTAATTGTGATTAGAGGAGATGTGTGGCGCAGTGACGCGATGGCGAGGTGTGAAATCAGTGAATGTGATTCATCTGCCCGTCGCAGACTCCCCAGGGAAACAGTATCCAATCAGCGGTGACTTGGCCACGGAGATCACATATGATCGGAGTCGGAGTGCGGCCGACACTATTACAGTACGCTTGTGGCTCTGAGTTGGAGACTTAGCGAACACTTAGGGAAGCTGTAACATACGATATACAATACACGTACAAACACTTTAATGCATTCGAGACTCTGAATTTCACCAAATGACAATGTATCGAAAATAAACTGTTCTCTGTCCTTCTCTCTTACACCAAAACACTGTTTAAAATCATCGGGGGACATTCAACATTACCTGTATTATGAGAATCGAGCTATGTCGAGCAAAATCGTTGGCCAACCAAAGTTCAAAACCAAAGTTCGTTCAAAGTTCAGTTTTCTTCCAGCCAATGACCTTGTTGAGTCCGCTCATCACTACGTACCAACATCAATTAATTGCAGCGTTGTGCAACAATTGTAAGTAGTTCTATTTTTTAAGTATTTTGTCGAAATTGGTAATGTCGGAAAAAAATCAATGTCTTATTATGCCTGATTTAACCCGCGCGGCGTAGGGGTCTCAAGCCGAACGCGCGGCATATGGGGGGTAAATTTTACCCCTCCTCGTATCTTCCGAACCAATAACCGCAGCGAGACGCGCAAGGCGGCGATTGAAAGCTCTCAATGAAACGAGTCGAATGCATACCCGAAATTTTTATAAGTTAGGTCAAATGTTAGGTCACGGTCAAGTCATATGGAAAATTCATGTTAATTGAGTTAATGGTTCATACTTTCAATTATAATCCTTTGATAAAGACTATCAATGCACATAAAGCTCTCAAAGGTGTAATACATCTCCTGAATTAAGTAAAAATGATTTTGCATGCAAAGGTCAAGGTCAAGATCAGGTCACAAAAGGTCACTGTCACGAAGAGGTCAACGAAAGTTTGGTGACACATTTTTTGGTTATTTTACACGTAAAATGATAGCAACAGCCATGTTTTACATCTCGACCCCCATAAAGAGGTCAAGAATCAGGTCATCAAAGGTCAAAACTTGAATGATTAATTATGAATAACATGAATATAAAATTATATATATATATATTTATATTATATATTCCCGTTTTTAATACCTTATGAAAAATTTTAAATTTTGGGGAAATTTCATTCTTGTTTTTGTTTGGGGTGGTCAAAACCAAAATTTTGGAATCCGAATTGCCATTTTGTAGAGAATCAATTTCCCATTATGTACCGTTTGAGTTGCAATTTGCATTTAACCGCGCCCGACTGGGCCTCTGCATTTCTTCGCGACTGGGGTGTTTGAACACCCCCTTCTAAATCGCTCCATGGACGTAGACAAAACAAAAGACATTGTTCGAAATTTGTCAAAAATAATTTCGAAACATTTCAGACTTTTTTCCTCAACGTCAAAACTCAGGTCATAGAAGGTCCATCGAAGGTCATTTTCTAAGTTTCAGGACTTCGCTCCAGAACCCAATTTGGAAACTATGGCTATCTAGAACAAACATTCATAAAACTATCGCTAGCCATTGAAATTGCTATGCATTTTATGTCCTCAAAAGTTGACCTCAGGTCAATAAGTTTAGGCTCTAGAGGTATTAAAGAAAAATCTGATTTTTGGCAAAACATATTTTCGTAATACTTCTTACCAACAAAGATAACGCCATACGTTTTACGCCTCGTTTTGTCTCGTCAGCGTTTGAAATTGTAAATTTCTCATGTTGGTCACTAAAAAAAATGAGCCTCAGGTCAAGGCAAGTGGTGACCCAAGTAGGTCATGGTTGGCATATCAGTAAAATGTGTCTTGACGAGACAAACACACTGGTGAACATGCAGTTCTCTATCATTCCATTATGGCCAGTTATTGACGAAAAGGTGTTTGGTTGACTCTCGGGATGACCTCCAGATTACCCGATATGTTCCTGAACAAAATCCTGCACTTGGATTGCATATATCAATATGATAACATCAGTCCGAGGAAATTGGATGATATCGTTCACAAAGAGATTTGATAATTTCTCTATTGCTTATATGGGGAGATTTCGCAAAATTGACGACCTAGAGGTCACGATACAAAAAAAATCAAAATAACATTTTGTAGATACCATGATTTAATGCTAATCCTGAAAGTTTAATATCGATCCTTAAAAACTGTAAGTTATGGCAGACCGAAACGTTTTTATAGTAGGGTCACTTGACCTGACGTGGGTGACGAGCTATTGACACGAAACTTGAATTTTTCGGCAAAAAATGTCCGGAAAGAATCATGAAATGTTATGGCCAATTTGGCGGCGTAAACGCGCCGCCGTTTTTTCGTTATATTGATAATAAATTATGGGGGTTGGTCAAACCCACCCAGGGGGCGCGGGTTAGCTATGTTTTCTACGATCATCAAACATTGATCGTTATTTCAAACCAAAATGGCATGATATGATCATCAAATGTCATTATCTCCAAAAGTTCTAATTTTCGTAATATTTTTTTTTAGGAAGTCGTCAAATTGATGCTGGATAAGGTACTGAAAATTTGACGTCGTTATCTGTTATAGTTTTAAAGGTATTGCGGAAATCCGGGAGAGGGGAAATATTTACCCCCACCCCCTACGCCGCGTGGGTTAAGCCCAATGATTGGCATTAAACAAACATATTTATTCCAAAGGCATAATAATAATTCCGAAGGTAATTTGTCCTTTTTGAAGGGATTTTGATCTCCAACTATTGATGAAATTTTGTCCGACCGAGGTAACAACTCCGCCGATTTGGTTTTGGATATTGGTCCACCGATTCTGGAGATACCAAATTGCAAAAGAGTCAGTACACGTTTTGATGGCAACAACCACTGAACTCTATAGAGATGGAAGACGCATTGGCCGGCATACTGGTCTAATGACGGCGGCCATATTGGTAATCACAAGAGCAGTGGGTGTTAAAGGATAGGCGGGCGGGCACACCGGCTGACATTTAACAATATATTGAGCGAACTACTAGTCGTTGGGCAATATGAACACCACCACGTTGTTCCAAATTGAATGCAGAATGATTCTAGTATTTTTCATTCTTTATTTTGTTTTTGGCACGAAAACATATTTTCGCCTATAATTATTATGCATTCAATTTGAAACATTGTGGTGGTAGTCATTTTGCGCTACCGCAAGTAGTTCGCTCAATATATTGTAAATGTCGCCTGGGTGCCGCCCGCCTTATCCTTTAACAAGCCACCGACTGCTCATGTGATTAACTCATATGGCGCCGTCATTAGACAACTCGGCCAATGGGGTCGCAGCGGCATAGCCACCCTGTGGCAACAACTCAAGATCGGCAGATGCGCCAGATTCGTTTCATGCAGTTAACAGGAACCACAATGTATAAGTGCATCGCCGCCTCATCCAATTGCAATAGCGGCGTCAGCTGACGGTTGGTCAGTTGCACCGTGCAGTTGTCTGTATCGACACTCGACAGACGCTTCCATATATGTCAGTGGTGAGTAGAAATCGTCAACAAACAGGGTTGAGATTCTTATAACAAATATTGTTTTTGCTATTTGTGCTGCTTGGGTAAGCCTTTGATGGTGATTACAAATAATGAGTGGTCCTTACGCCTTGTTTAAGCCGGTTTTTGCAATATCATCCGAAAGAGGCAGTGTCCCTTTAATTCACCTCCATAGAGCGTGCCGAGCGCTGCAGCGTCTAGACTATTCTAGACTCTAGTCACGGTGTGACTCGTCTAGACTATAGTCACGGTATGCCGTGTCGTGTCACGGTATGCCGTGTGACAGCTGCTGACTAGTGACCACCTATGACCCTCAGACCCCCCACCGCCCGGCTACCCCCTCCCGGCTACCCCCGGGTCCCGTGTGATGCATCCCAGGTGCTGTGCGCCACCACAGGAAACGACCTCCGAGCTACCCAGCGGCCGAGCCTTTTCATCGCCAACTCCCGTCTCCCTCCACCAATACCACAGAGCGGATACGGTCCCACCCGAACGGAAATTAAACGTCTCAATCATCGGTAATTCATCACGAAAAATGAGTCGAGTTAAAGTTTGTGGCGGGTTCGTTTGATGTTTTAATTGAGTTATCACTTGCTGCGGCCGCGGGCGGCACCACCGCTGATCGACTGGTTAATTATCTGTTTGATTAAATGCCTCGCTGCGGTGAGCGGGGGTTCAGGCCACTAATTTGGCGGCCAGCACGGTGGCGGAGACGGTGATGGTGGAGCTGCGGCCATGGCGGCGAGTCAAGAGAGGTGCTGTATGGTAGGGCCCAAAAGGTGATGTGTGATAGGTATGGCTCACAGAGCTCTTGAATGTCACGATGAACGGAGTCAAGAAAGTGGCAGGCTCCACAAAGATGCTACATCATAGGCAGGGGAGGATCCAGGGGGGCAATCAAGCCATGGCCCCCCCAAAGCGAAAAAGGGTGGGGCCAACATATCTTCCCCCCCCCTAAAGGATGTCAGTGAATACCCACATTATTCAATACGGACTGATTTGGTACTATTTGGTGTTAACATGGTGAGTCTGGTATCGAGGAAAGATATACAATGGTATTCGTTATATTATATAGCTTGTATAGCGTTCTATAATCAATGCTATTCCACTTAATACGAAACTGAAATTAAAATACGGCCCTCTATCGTGGCAGTCACCGCTTAAATTTATTCAATTGCTTACACAAAATTAGGAAAATTTTGGGTACAATTTATTTAATTAAGTGCCTGGCAGAGGCTTCTTCTTGTTGACGGGTATATGTTTCTTTTTGGCCCCAGGGCGACTGTTCTATACTATTTATTAACCCTCACTTTCTTATACCGTTGTTCCCCACCTTCGCCGTAGTTTTGTTGGGGGGGGGCTGACAGGATTTCCTCTGTTAACTCAAACCTTAAGCATGCTATGATCAGTCGCCGTAAGAGCTTCAGGCGTGTCTGTCGATGGTGAGAAAGTTTATAAATTTGTTATCATTTTTTTTTTTTGGGTTTCTAGGTCATTGGTGAACTTTCCTTGTCAAGTAATGATTCCGTTCGACTGGCAGTGTACGCCTCAAGAATTAGTTGTTTTTTCTCTCGTCAGAAGACCTTCAAAGAATTAGAATTGATAAATGTAAATAAAAGCAATGGCCCTAACCAGTTTCTTGTAATCAACTTTCAGAAATACAGAAAAGTGGTATTACAGGGTCCTTTCAATAGAAATGTATTTTTTTATTTGCCAATTTTGAGGCATTTTAAATGGATTAAATATATAAATTGGTAATCAATGCTGGTTGAGTTACAATTCTGAATATTTGTTTGGAGCTTTAGCATTGGTTGTGAGGTGGTTTGTTGCATGCAAACAGTTCTTGGAGGACTTTCCCTCGGATGTAATTTGTTATTTTTGCTTTGATTTTTTTAGCGCGGTATAAGGAATTGCCGTGAGCAAGTATTATAAGTTCGCAGTGTTTTTGCATTCATCATTCATAGCTGTATTATGATAATCATGTTACGCTCATGTTTGGGTGACTGTGACAGTGTGGGTCAATCTTCTACTTGTTTCACTTTGGTCACTAGTTCCTTTCTAGTTATGCACAGCTGTGTCCCCGAAGGGTGCCTCTCTTATAGTGGTGTGACAGGTTCCTCGGCCCGCCCAATTTGTACAGGTGCCGCACAGGCTTGACTCAACTTTCTTCTGTTCTTTCTTTCCACTGAAGTCTGGAACACGGGCCTCTCACGTTTGCTTTCTTTTAGGTCTGTTAGGGATGCTGGTTGTTTTATTTTCGTAGATCCGTCCTATGGGAGTACGTCACAGGTTGGAACCATAAGTCCAACGGAGAGATGTTCAGGGTGCTTTTGGCAGGCTTCCAGGGTGCGCTAGTGTTATGTGCGTAACTGTTATGACTCGGTTCGGCGCTTGAACTTGTCCTTGCTTGGAATGCTTTAGCCTTCTTGCGGGCCATCTCGTGGTTGTGGTATGGATAGCACCGTCCCTGTCTAAACCAGTAGCTTCTTTGCTGTGTTGGTGGTTGGTTGCAAATACTCGTGCAATGAATAAATTATATTATGTTAATTGTCACTGCTTATCTAGCTTCAATATTATTCCACTTGTGGAAATATAGTCCATCCTCGTGTTCATTCCTTCTCCTGACGATTTTTTTTGTCTGCGAGAAATCGAAGACAAAATCATATATTTTTTGACATCCTGCTGGGAAGATCATATCCAACCTTGTCGCGATTGCAACAAATGCACATTCAGATTATTGATAAAATTAACAAAATGTCCAGCTTAACTCGACTTAATGATACCATATTTATCTATCTTAGTCTATTTTATATGCCTCAAAGACGCAAATTAAAAAAATACATTTCTATTGAAAGACCCTGTATTTGCTGGTATCTGGTCAAAATAAGTCCAAAAAAGTGAAAAAATACGGCATGTGCTTCTTTCACTTAGGGAGCCATCACTCAATCACAAGTAGTCATTGCAAGTCATTTCTTTGAGATTTGGTTTGTGTATTGCCCACATTTATTTTTCTCACCTATCGCTTTTTCAAAATCGTCGAAAATCTTGTTTTTTAGTGATTTTGTTCATTTTTTAGTTTTTAGGGGTAAGAAACCAAAAAATTCGGAAATCTGAGTTGGCCTTTTCTAATTGAAATGCCATTTTCGATATTTGTCGCTTTCTGTAAGCTATTTTCTGCAAAACTCTATTTTCTACGATTTTTACAATATTTACCATCTTTCCACCAACTATAATTGTCACTAAAACGTCATTATCTCCAAAATGATTGAACCAATTTCAGTGCAATTTGGCCAGCATGTGTATAATTGTTGTCAACTCAGCTACTGAAATTTTAGAAAGATGCGCCGCATGAGTAAAAAGTGATTAAAAACAACATCAGGGAGGCCTGTCAGCCCCCCCCCCCGTAAGGCGAGGGTTAATTTTCAAGCTGGCTACATGTTAAGCTAGCTAGCCTGCCGAGTTCTCGTAATTAATTAGCCTTGATCGCAAAGATACGACGCGAACCTCGACAACCTAAAAACCCTAAAATACTTAACCTAACCAAATACGTATTATAGCAAATGAAATCCACATAAAATTATGTTGTATTAATGCCTTACCCTCGCACCGACCGGGGTCTGAGCCTATTCGAACGACGGGTGGGTGATGGGCGGGATTAACCGCCCCGAGACTCGAAAAACATGCTTCAAATTCGTAGGAGAAGCGTGTATAATGCTGCGTGATTAGGTAGGCTCTGTTGGACGTAGTACTAGCTTGAAATTATACTTTGTGCTATTTTTTTATCAGGGTTCAATATTGCGTTCACATGTTAAGTCTATAATTTTGGTAAATTTGTTCTTCATATTTCGAGAAATTGAGCACTGCTTCAACATAATCTCAGGCAAGCTCAGTAACGGTATACATAGCTAGGAGCATCCGAAATAAGCCACTCTGCATTCTCTTGAAACACTCTTTTCGCTAGAATTTCCTCAGATTTGAGATCTGTGTTCATATAATGGATATGGCTCAGAGGTTCAGCGAGGTCATTTTTTTTTTTTTAATCCTTCCTTAGAAGTTGGTAAAGTAGAGCAGGTCATTTGCCGACCATCATCGTGTTTCTCGACATCACGGGCATCGAACCATATATCGTATGATCTAGCCAGGTCAAACTAAACAAATACCTGACCTGACCTGAGGTCAATGTCAAGGTCAAGTCAAATTTTATGTCTATCGATAGAGGTTTGGAAAGAGAAACAGAATGGTGAAAACAACAGTACTTCTATTTTACAGTAGAACATCGAGTTTATTGTAACAAAAAACATCATGAACCTTTTGGCACATTGGTTTCGACCTTAGGCGAGGTCACAGAAGAAAAATACAACTTGCATTCTTTTACTTTGCTACAGAATAGTGATTAGGATGAAATACTGACCACATTTAGGCCAGGTTTTGTTTCGATCGGTGTCGCATTTCAATTTTCTCCCTAGACTTATATATGGGACAGGTCTCAAAAATTGACATGACCTGCAGGTCACCGATATAAAAAAAACCAAGAATACAAACACTGTAGAATATCGAAGGCCTCATTGCACACTGTGATTTCAAACTGTTTGGCCTTCACCATCGTGCTTCGGCAAGATGTCAAACTTGAAAAAACTGAACTTGAGGTCAGGTCATTTAATGTGACCTGACAACTGTGACCTTGAAAGTTAGGAAGTAATTTTTTTTTAAAGTGTGGGTAATTGATGCCCGAACAGCTATAAAATTTGTGGCGGTACGCGCCGCGTTTTTCCGCTAGTCCGGAAAAACCTGTGGGGGGCGGATATCCGCCCCCCGTCGGTGCGAGGGTTAATACACGCAGACAAAACGTTTTTTTTGTCATTTCAGCCGACTCCCTCAAGAATTATCGGGTCGGACGCCCCTGCCAGTTGGTATAACTCACCTGGTAACTCACCTGGTTGGCCTCCCCACCATTGACCACTCAAAGGGTGAGGGTAAGGGAAGGGAAGGCCAGAGCGAAGAGACATGCAATCTCCTGTGTCTATATTCAAACAGAATATTATCAGTGAGGTTAGCTTGGGGAAAGGAGATCTATAAGTGTGTCTGCATCAGTACATACACTATTATGGTCAAGTAAGAGGTTCATGCAGAGAAAATCATAAAAATAAACGTGATATATAATAATAAATAAACGTGGTATGAAATAAACGTGATTATTACTTACGTGTGTATATGCCACGAAAAGTGTTGTTCTGTGTGTTTTTAATGTGATTTTTCCCCGATTTGTTAACTTTTTTTTCTTAAAAAAGTGTTGTTTCCCGATTTTTTCATTTTTATTTATATTTCGAATGCCAAATGAGGTGAGAAGCCCAAATTCGTTGATAAAAAATTGTGTACCTTTTTGCCAAACAAGTTGGCCCCCAAACCAAGCAGCTGGATCCTCCCCTGATCATAGGGTCCAAAAAGGTGTTGTGTGACAGGGTTTAGACTATATGGCAAGGTCCAGAAAAGTGGGTTGTGGTGGGGTCGAAAGAGGTGTTGTATGGCAAGGACTACTACGTAGGTCTGCATTGTTTGTCATGTCTCACAAAGGCATTGTCGGTTTTGTATGACAGCACGTAAGGAACCAAGACAGGACGTAAGAAACCAGAGAGATGACTGGGTGTCCAGAGCAGTGTTGTATCACAGTCTCCAGAGAGGTGCAAGATGACAGGGTCCAGAAACGTGCTGTATGACGACGTCCAGACAGCTGTTGTGTGGCAGCGTCTATAAAGATGTATGGCAGTGTCCAGGGAAGTTGTCATGTGGCGGCGGTAGTGTTGCCTATGTATGAAACTATGCCATATTTATGTTTTGGTTTGTTTATTTTAAATACCAACCAAATTTACACAATAGCTACGACTGAACATTTCACCAGAAGAAGAACTATACCGACTTTGTCCCATAGCGCCATCAATAACGAAGCTGAATTATTCAGAGGCTGCTTGACACTCCAGTCCAGCTCTCTCACGCACATTATGACATAATTTGCGGCTTGACGTCTCCCTTCACAGCGCGCTGGTGTTCACTTCACAGCCCCGCTGGTGTTCACTTCACAGCCTCGCTTGGTCGCAGCCAGGTACCGCTTCAGTAATGGCTAGCTTCATTTCCACTGTAATGGCTCTCGGACGCCCGTTTCCCCGGCATCCATCTTGCTTTTGACACTCCATCGTTGTCAGCTTATTATGACCTCACCCGGCTGATGGATCGGATCCACAATCACGGGCGAGTTTCTCTGTTGTCATTGATTTTGTCACTGGAGTAATGAATTGCTTTTTAATTTTGGCTCACGATTCGACGGCGGTTGGTGTCGCTTGGCTTTGGTCGCGGCAGTTGCGCGCACCCAAAGCCGTAGTGCAGCGAATTGTGGCCAGTTTGTAGAGCCGTATTTCGGTTCAGTTGTGATATTTAGCTGGCGAGTGTAATTGTAGGCAGGGGTGTTTCCTGTGACCGGTTGCCGGCGGCTCCGCCTGGGAAGGGAGCCAACGTCAGCCGCCTGAAGCCAATGCTCCTGGGTCGGCCTCTGACACTCTAGCTCCAATGATACGTCTCACTTCGCCCGCGGCGAGGCGAGGAGCAGATACCGAAACAGACGAGATAACCAATTACAAATTATACTTACAACTGAGCCGAAAGCCAGAGCCTGGCTCTGTTGAGTGAATGTGAGCCACCGTATTTTAGATCTCGAAAACTGCTGGACTTAACAATCTGAAAATATGCATACATAATACGCATCCCAAGTCGTGACGTCATTTGACATAATCAGCTGACGGCCGGGCGTACTCAGCTGACTGCGTGGTGTTAACGGCCATAGACACAACAAATAAGACGTTCTTTCCGTTAAATGAAGTTGAACTTAGCATTGAGAGGCTACGAAGTAGATCAAACTACTTTGTATCATTTTTAAAAGAGGTTTTAAAGCTAGTTTCAAGCAAACGCTGCTTCGTAATTCGTGCTAAAGTGATTATCATGCGTCTTAATTTCCAGTAACTTTCCTGGAAGCATAAAATAGAGACCTTTTTGCCTTTCTTTGCATTTAATTTAGTTATATTAAATAAAAATTCGTCACCAAAACAACTATAGTATGAACAAATCAAAAGTGATACGTGATATGACGTCTAGCGGTGTCAATCGGTAACCAAAATTTTGGTTACCGAAAAAAATGTGTGACCGATTCGGTAATAAGTCGGTCAGGCTTAACAATTTTTGGACACTCTTTCGGCGTCAGGCCCTCAAATCTCTGTTTTAGATAAGTTACTGGGTTTAAAAATCGTCAAATCTTGGACAGTGTTTGGCCTCAACTCAAAATCGGTCAATATTTGGCACAACCAATGCCTTCTGTATGGTATTGGATTGGTTTTCGTTAGGAAATTTTGGGAAAATGACATCACTAATGACGTCATTTGAAGACGCAGTAACGGTTGAAAACTCAAACGCTATGTGAGGAAATGTTTTGTCACAAGTGCGCCAGTAAGGTAACGTGTCTTATTCTTAGCAAAAATTCACTTAATTCTTGCAATAAGTGTATCTTTTTATTTAAAAAATAAAACAAAATAAAGCAAATATCCTTTGTTCACGTTATGTATCTCACATAGCTAAGTTCTCAGCTGTTTTCCGATAAGTTGAGGAACAAGTTACGGCCTATGACCTTTAGCATAACGTCGTCAGCATGTTTACGCTCGTGATGAAGCACTTGGGTTGCGTATAAGCAACGACTGTTAGTAGTCTTCATCTAGCGGATTTCGAGTCATGTTCACGTGCGCATGTTTAGAATCCACTTTTCATTTTTTAACTACTGGATCTTCTTATGTAAAATTGTAATACAAACTAGGATATAAATTCTAACTTATTTACATGTGTGGGTGCATGCCTGCTGCATGCACTTGCTCAAGTGTGTCACAGTATTTCAAGTCCCGGAAACTACAAGTCTTATCCAGAAGCAAATTCGCATACGAGGAGCGACTTAATTAGTTTTGCTCGTAGTGGACCTCAAGTCACTTTATACGTGCGCACGTGCGGTCCACTATTTCACATAAAAGACTCCGAGGTTATGTGAAAGCTTACTCTCGGTCATCGCACATAATGGCGGCTTAGGCTGGTTTTACTGGAATTATTTTGCGTGTTTCATATATTTTCGGTGATTTTAAAGGGAACATCACGTGGTGCTTTTGCAAGGAGCATAGATATATGATATGTGAACTTTTTGATGGACCTTCTCCTTGAAATAGGCTATAGTTTTAGTCTAAAAACTAAAACTATAACAGTAAGTTACATTTTCATTCGAGCACAGCTCTTTCTTAGATGTATTTGAGAAGAAAGAAAAAACACGACACTTAAATGCAAGAACAAGATCTAAGTAAAATATAAAGTTGTACCCATTATTTCCCGAGAAACGTGCCTCCGAATACCAATACGGCGAACCTGTTTTTAGGCTAGATGGACAAGTGTTGTAGAGTTGCATTAGTTGATAAAAAACATATTTTGAGGTGCATTACGTAGCGTACATTTTTCCTTCTTTGAAACTGTGTTATGCACTTAGCTTTGCTACGTGTATTTTACATTGTTATTTCTAGTTAAAAACTGTGTTGAAACAGTGTACATCCAGTGTTCTGAAAATGCTTTCCAGCAGGGTGCCACGAGGTAGTTGTTTCAGGATGGCTCAGGAGGTAGAAATGAATATTTAATCATTGGCTTAATAATGTAAACTTGTTTCATACCCATGGAGTTACCACAGTAAAACTACTTCACCAACCACTAGTACTACCTCAGTAAATTGAATATACATCACTGACATTTCAAACCGTTTCATTATGAAATGCTGCCTTACGTGCAGCATTGCAGGTTTTTAGAGACCCTTATTTCTGTACAGGCCGGGCTTTGATGTGGAAATGTCTCAACAAACGCATATTGCAACAGTGTTAGCTGTTGCAGTTTCAGGACCTCACCATTGAATCACACAACACAGAATATTTTTGAATTTCAACCTCCAGCGCGACAACCACAGTAGCACAAGCAAGAAAGCTGCAAACGATCAGCATGTTACATGAAACAATGTAAGTTCCATAAATCAGATATGTAAGCAGGACAATATTTGTAATTCGTTGTGTGTCCAAGATTATTATTAACATAAGTAAGCTAAATTCAAGCTACTTAATCATATATATTAGAATAGGTATTACCAAATAAGACTCATGTATTTAAGAGTGGATGTTGCACCAAGACTCCAATCCAGTCCACATCAATGAAATGTTTAGGTTCATTTTAAAATGCAAAAGTGAGTAGACTTATTAGAGCATTGGTTTTCTACATTGACACATTATCAATGATCATGGTTTCTTATAGCGGTAATTATGCAGAGAATAGTTGATGTTTTCAGAAAATACCCGTCTTTCGTGGTGAATCGATGCTAATAGATAAATAAAATCCCGATTTGTTGCAAAAAACAGTTACAATTAATTATAAACACTTCCTCCAAGACGAGGTCAATCAACCTGATTTGGCCCGTCACCGAAACTTGATGAGACAATGCATTTGAGTTGCGCAGAAATCTTCATTGGTGCGCCACCGATTTCATTGGGATGCGCTGCTTAATTTCAGCCCGTGAACAAGCGCGAGATAAATTGCGAGGTGGTTGTTGAATATGTTGCATAAACTGGCTAGTTCACATTATATGATTCCTATCTAATAAGAAGGATTTTACACACACGATCAGGAATTAATTGATAAGTTCAGGAAAAAATAACAAGGTCGTGGAAAAACTTCGTCTTTTAGTTAGTCTTCATATATTTCCGGGGTCACGGTTGACACAGCAACTGAAACATTTTCTTGCCGGAGGCTAGTTGGCATTTGGGAATTATTTAAAAAACAACAAATATGAAAGTATGTCAATCACGTAATAGTTGAAAATATCTGCTCCAATATTAAGTAATACTTTTCGTGAACAGCCTTCTATATTTTTTGCAATTACTTAAAACCTTACACGTCGTAGTCTTTCTATCTGGGTTAATACTAATTAGCATCGAAGAAGTGCATGGTAGAGTCATTTATGAAGGATTTACACGAATTAATTTGATGGGGAGGTTGATGAAACTTTTGCAAAAATATAGATAATCGAGGTTGTCTCTAACAACTGAGGCAACATTTCCGTAGCGCATCAGTAGATGATTAATATTGGAGGCTAAGATCCACCAGGTGTCAATCGACTTCCGTTTCTTTACCTCACTTTTTACGATGGCTATAAAAATTATACCAGTATGAAAACAGTACTATTGGTTTCACGTATTTCCTCGCAATGACTGAATGTAACAAGATGATGACGTTTTGTTAGTATTTTAATTGTTTTGTTAACGCCTGTGCTTTTCGATTAATGACATGCGTAAAGATCAATAAAAATCTCAGTTTTAATAAATGGTGTTGTTAGAGCAGTCAGTTTCAGACACAGAGCCGGCGCCGGGGCCTAAGCTGTCTGAACTCTGAAGCTATAGGGCCTTGCCGGGTTCATTCGCCGAAGTCAGCCGCAAGTTCCTGGGCGTGATAGAATTTGGTTCTATGTGTATGGTAGTAGACATCGCTGATGGTTGCCGAGACCTAGGGCGGTGCTGCCACAGTGCGGGACTTGTGCAGTGCATCTCATTTATGAGGCGGTGCCGGTAGGCCCGATGCGGTTCTCGTTTTCGATTTGGACGGGAGGTGAAAACTCGGCTTGAGTATTTTTTTGCGAGGTGAAAAATATTTAATTTAGACGTCATTTTCCACCCAAATTTATGGTTTTCAGAACACTGTGTACATCGGTTCTATTAACGAAACAATCCCTTTCATCGGAAGCCGGTGTTCCCAGTCATTCCTCTAATACGAGAGCCGGAGTCGTGTGGTGGCCAGAGTCGCCGCCGTGGCTCGCCTGTTTGATCTCGGCATTGGCGACCCCCAGTCAAACAGATCCCCTTTTGTGAGCCGCCGCCGCCGCCTATCGACCCCAATCAAATAATCATCGGATTACATTTCAAAGCGGCAAATACGGCGCACGCCGCGGCGAGATACCACCCGGACGGCGGCACGTGACCCGGCACGCGTTTTCATTCCTAATTTCCCACGCACGTGCCGACTAGAAGCATGACATATTGGGTTAGAAAGGAGGACGCCACATTAAAAGCAGGTTATCTTTTCGGCGCCCCGCTGCCATTGAGGAGGGGTGAAAAGCCCCACTGAGGGCGAGGCTTTGGGCGTCGCGATAGGGGGACTTGGCGGCTATTTGCATGTCATAGATAAGTGAACTGCGGGCTCTGAACGGTTATCTGCGGGGATACAAAGGAGGGAGAGATGTTCCGACTAGTTTGAAGCCCGCCGCATAGCTGCCGTATAGCTGCCTGCCGTATTGTGCAGGATTGCGGCAGCACATCCATCGCGCTGTGGGCATACCTGATGCCCCTGTGATACGTTAGAGTGAGGCATACCTGATGCCACCTGTGATACGTTAGAGTGGGCATACCTGATGCCCCTGTGATACGTTAGAGTGGGCATACCTGATGCCCCTGTGATACGTTAGAGTGGGCATACCTGATGCCCCTGTGATACGTTAGCCAGTGTTGCGTCCACAGTATGATGTCGAATGTGGTATTATTAACATGAATGAACAACGCGTCACACATTTATAGTATAAGAGTAGAATGGATTTGTTTTATAAGCACTTGTATAACTTTCCTTTTGATGTAAGTGTGATGTGTGAGGAAACTGAACTTTGGTCTGTGAAAAATCGTGTACCACAGTAGTTTTGGCATTTTAACAATTGTCATGAATCCTCCTAATCTGACGGAGCAATCGTGGCCAGTGGCGGATCCAGAGGGGAGAATAGGGCCATGTCACCCTGCCCCCTCTCCCTTTAGGCTCAAAGGTGCCTTTTAGCCCAAGGAGGGCCATAGCCAATCGAGTTGACTCGAAACTAATTTCACTCCGTCTTCAAACAATTCGTACTTGTAAACTTGCCCACTCTGTCCTCTAGAGGGCCCAGTCTGACTTCTAGAGGGCCCTCTCTCACCTCAAGAGGATCCATTTTGATTTGTGGAGGTCCATTTTGGCACGTGAAAGGCATATTTTGAACTTTAACATATTTTGAACTCCTTGACCGAATCAGCTGAATCCGCGACTGACCGTGGCGACTGCGTGATTGCGTTAAGCCGCGCCGTGCCAGTGGCCTCGAGGTCGCACTTCACCGTTTATATACTATTATATATATACTACTTATATATATTATATATGATACTTATAAATATATATATATATATATATATATAATATATATATATATAAATATATATATTTTTTGTCACCCGGGCGATTCTGAGATCGATTCCGGGGCAGAAGATGACCTTCCGGCAATTTAGGCCGGGAAAAGAAAGTTACTTTAGACTGGTTTATGTTAACCCGGTATAGAAAGCAATGGACCTATTTTTACGTTATTTTATAATGCAAATTAAATATAGTTTCGGCACCCTCAGGTGTAACTCCTGAGGGTGCCTAGTACTGATGCGCCCTCGTTCACCGCGGCGCCGCGATGCCCGAGGGTGAACACATCGTCATAAGATAAACACTTGGAGACGGGTCAGCTTCGCTAAGTCAGCTTCGCTAAGCTCGGCTGACCCGCCGCGACCGATGGAAAGCGAAGCTGAGCCAAGGCAGAGCAGTGCTGCATGGGACAACTGTTGCCTCGAGCCGACTGTGTTGTGAGAATGGTGGAGTAGTGTACTCAGTGGAGCCGGGGTAGAGGCAGCGCGAGAAAGGGCCGCTGTTCCCCCGGTCGACCAAGTGTAATGTTTTTGTTTATGTTGTTGTGGGGTGTGTTATCCGGCAAAAAGTCCTAACTTAAAAAAAAAAAACGGAGCCTATGCAAAGGGAAAACCTGCACGTTTTTTGCCAAATTGTGCTAGGAAAAACCCTGTTTAAATTGATTTAGCTAATTGTGTATTGTGTAAAAAATCGAGGAGGCGAGTCAGCTCTGGGTTTTCGTCACCCAAGAGCGTAGGAATGTTTAAAACGAGTTTGTTTTGCTGTATGAATTGAATGATTGGTTGACGGCTAACATTGTGCACCGGGCACTCTATAAGAAAATGTTTTATTGTATATCGTGGATGTAAAGCGCGATGATGGCAAATAGGCGGAGGAAATTGATCGATTATATGGTAATGTGTCAGTCTAGTGTGACCGACTCGGAGACGCGCCAACACTACTTCTTTCTCTCGACAGTCCTGGTGACTGGTTGTAAAATGTTTGATTTGTGGTTTTATAGGATATAAATGAAAATGTGGTCTGCTGTCCCAATCTTGCTGTTGCAGCGTTATATATTGTTGGTGAAGAAAATTGACAACATCAGACAATGGGCTAGGAAGGTCATTTTTCGGTTCGGAATCTAAACTAATTTTTGCTAAACGATCAGCTTCTTCATTCCCCGGAATTCCGGCGTGCCCCGGAATCCATATAATCTTTATTTGGAAATGTCTCTTATGTAAGTATTGGTAAAGTTGTTTGATTTTGTAAATTATCGGATGACTGCCGTCACGTATTGAGGAAAGAGCGAGGAGAGCCGAGGACGAGTCTGTGCAAATTACTGTTTGTTTAAGTTTTGTATTTCTAATATATATAATTGCTAGTAAGATTGCCGATAGCTCGGCCGTATATACACTATTTATGTCTGGAAGACGAAAAGTATTGTTTATATTGATATTATTACATTTTAAAGTGTATGCACCACCAGTGCGGCCCCTACCTCGAGAGCCGTCAGTGTAGATGAATGTGTGGGTGTTGTATTGTGATTTGAATTCGTGAAAAAGTGCGTGTGACTCTGCCGCCGAGACTGTGCTTTTGTTATGTGTGAAAAGGTGTTGTGTGTCTGGTGTAGTATCAATCCAATGTGCTGTGAGTGGTGGTGCTGGCATGGTGTTGAGATGTGGTATGTTAAATAGTTCAAGTGTTTGCTTGATTCGGAGGTTAATGCGTGGATAGCGTTTCTGTACAACAGTGGGTCTGCTGGGTATGGGTTGATTGAGTATGTGGTATGTTGGACGTGTGGGCTGTGTGTTTGCTCTGGCGTAAAAGCGAAGTAGTTGGTATTTGCGTCGGCGGCAGAGTGTGGGAATGTTGGTGTCAATGTCCGCCTCTGTAGCTCAGTGGGAGGGCGCTGGTCTTCTGAGCTATCTCAGCAGTGGCAGCCTGGGTTCGAGTCGCTTCGGCGCTCGCTTATTTTGCTCATGACTGGGATGGCCTTGCGGACCTGGTGGCAGCGAGATCCGCACCTCAAGGCCAGGTTGACGTCAGCGAGCGAGCGGACCGGACCGTGATCCAGTGTATGTCGGGCACGTAAAACTTTCGTCGTCTATTCCTGCGGCCAACGGAATTGCGCGATCGCGGTGGATGAGGTCAGGACCAAGGCGCAAACAGGCCTCTGCCTTAGCGCGGGTCGCTTGACGCTCGGAAAAACTCATTTCCATGACAACAACAATTCAGCCTAAATTTATTAATTAAAAAAAATGTGATGATTGTGTGTGGTTGAAGTTTTGAAGGCTCCAGTGACAATTGCGGATGTAGCCGCGTCTCTCTGAATACTGTTTGTAATTTAGATATGTTAGGTGAAGATATAATGTATCAAATATAGCAAACCATTAATAGTCCGACATAGCGATTGGACGTACATCAGAGAGGTATATAAATTTAGAAGGGTAGAGCGGTCTGCACCCCAATCACGGCCGCATAAACATCTCATGGTATTAAGCCGGCGGGTGCAGCGCTGGACCAGGTCGTGAAAATGTGGCGTAAACGTTAGACCAGAATCCAATGTAACGCCGAGATATTTATATGTTTTAACGACTGGAATTGTTTTGTAATGAATTGTTAAGGGAAAGTAAGGTTCGGTTCTGTGAAATGTTTTTGAAAAATTAAGGCAGCGGACTTGCTAGGGGACACCTCGAGTCCCCACCGTTCGCACCAATTTTCTATATCGATTAAAACGTGTTGTAAAACTGCTCTTGCTCGATCGACGCTGGAGTGTGTAAACCACACTACCAGGTCATCAGCGTACATTGAATATTTAATTTGAAGGTTAATGTTGTTAATGTTCTTGAAAATATCGTTAATCATTATTAAAAATAGGGTTGGGGAGAGGACAGACCCTTGAGGGACCCCGTGGTCCTGATTAAAAGTTGGAGTGTGTGTTTCCACATCTCACCTTAAAAGTTCTGTTTTTAAGAAAGTTAATAATAAATTTTGCGAGTCTGCCTTTAATTCCAGTGTTATGTAATTTAATAAGAAGTGCAGTCTTATTGACTCTGTAGAACGCAGCCCTCAGATCGAGGAAGAGGGCGAGTGTGACGTCACCCTCTTGAAAGCCGCGTTGGACAGAGTCAACAAGCCTGACTAAGTTATCAGATGTTGAACGACCTGGTCTGAAACCAGTTTCAAATGGGGTAATAATGTTATTTGTTTCAAGGTGTGTTCTGATACGTCCATTTATTATGCGTTCTAACAGTTTACATGCACAACTAGTGAGAGATATAGGGCGATAACTAGCAGGAGAGGAGGGGGGTTTGCGATTTTTTTAGAATTGGAATCAGGGTACTTTCGTGCCAAGATTCTGGGAAAGTGCCATCAACCCACATGGTATTGAAANAGGGGGAGGGGGGGGGGGCAGAGGCATTCTGAGGTCAATTATTTCCATGCAACGCCCATAGGCGTAATGTTAAAATCCCAAAATGTTTGGACGACACCCTGTGGTGTGGAGTCCCTGGCTGTTGCTCTTGTTATTTTGGATATCCGTACTTGTTATTATAACACTACCTGTTCCTGAGATATATAATAGGAGTGTACACGTGCGCACGTGCAGAGCCACCCCACCCCAGACTTGTGGAAAGGCGGCAGCTGAGGGGTCCCTAACCACTCACCAAATTCGAACACAATCGGTTCAGCCGCCTCTGAGGTATAGAATAATGGTGTGCATGTGCGCACTTGTCGAGGCACTGCACCCCTGACTTGTGGAAAGGCGGCGGCTGTGGAGGGGTTCCTAACCACACACCAACAAAGCACTAGTGGTATGCTGTGCCGCATCACACAACTGCTCGCCGGGATAGTCTAGCCTGCAGGCAATTTCAAGGCGAATGAAGGAAGCAAAGGCTGTGTGCAAAGCTCCCAAGCAGGGGTGTCGCCACGGATTTTTTACTGGGGGGACGCAATTACAGTTGCAGTCAAAAGCCAGAGTTGTTGACGGGGGGTAGCAGGCTGCTAGCGAGAAATTGTTGACCGGGGAGGGGGGGCGGGGGTAGAGCGAGTCGTGTCAGCCATCAACTGCTGTATACCAGGACGTTTCGGGGAGGCAAAATTGCGGTTTCAGGACCTTGGGACTGGAGGCATGGCCTTGGCATATTCTTAGCCTCTTAGCCCCTGAATACATTCCTGGAGAGGAACTTATTTTCGTGAGTGTTCGTTCGTGGCTATTTATTATTGTTGATCTTTTTCGCTATCGCCCAGCAAGCTATCCATTCTATGATATATTTTCAAAAAGTACTTACCATAGATTGTAGAGGCTCTTCAACAATATTGAAGGGAAATAATCACCTTTTATTTTTTCTAGCAAAAAATTATTAGGCTTCCGTTATGGTATAACAATGATTGAATTTAAATTTAAGAATTAAACAAAATGATTCCCTTATTCAATGTTCTAACTTTTTTTTTTACAAATTAAAAACAAGTACACATACTTCTTTCGAAACTCATGAGCAGTGTTTTCCATCATTATCCCCATCACTACACAGCGCGCCATATCTGGCGCAGGTGTTCCAAATTGGTTCAACGCTGGACAATGTCCCTGAAACAAATTTCCGACACTAAATGAAGCACAGGTAGGACGTTGTGAGAACGCACAATGAGCTTTTGATGTAAATTCTATTCATGATTATTTTTTATTTTGTGGGGGAATAAATGACTCTTTTTCATGATAATATAAAGCATAGTGTTGCATACAACCAGTAACAAAAATACAACAACTCCTAATCTAGCAAATAAATGAAGCTATTTTTTAAAATTGAAGAGTCACAGCCACTAAATGGCCACCATATTAAACGCACATATCACTGCTAATTTGTTTACGTGTTCATTGAATAGCTGTTCTATATAGAGGATCTACGGGCATTTAATCACAACAAGCAGAACGCAAAACTATATTTTATATTCCATTACGAGACCAAATATACGGGAAAGTCCGCAGATTGAATGAGGACAAGAATACTTGCAGGCACCACTTGCAAGTATCGTCCGTTTTAAACGTGGAACGCTTACAAACTTTGAATTATTGCGACATCTTTTTAAATGAAAAATGGTATGCAAATGTGAGCAATTTACAATATAGTTTGGTCTCATGTGATAATCTTCATTGTGTATTTTCATGTGATACTCCATTTTATTTCATCTGATAACTTTTTTTTTAGAAGAACGTAAAATTGATGCGAATAAGGTACTGCAACTTGAAGTCGTAGTCTGTTATAGTTTTTACAAGTTATTGCGGAAATCCGGGAGGGGGGGTAATATTTACCCCCCCCCCCTACGCCGCGCGGGTTAACTGGGCCCCGTCCCCCCGCCTCCGACGCCCATGCTCCTAAGAACGCTGCAACAATGCAGCCAGGATGGAAAATGTCCTGAGGGTAGAGGCATGACTGTTAGTTAGGCGATGGAGTATATGTGAATAATTCCAATACTTATACTTTCAGCAACCTCTACCTCCCGCATGGTCTAGTGGCTAGGATACACGGCTCTCACCCGTGAGGCCCGGGTTCGATTCACGGTGCGGGAACATGTTTTGTGTCCAAAATATTATTGATTTTGACTTATTGGAACAAGGAAACAGTTCACCGTTAAAGGGAATATAGCACCTTTAACATTAGTTTTTAACTGAGATAGCCAGATTGTCGGGTGTTACTGAGAAACCTCTAAAATCTGAAAATTTTCCCTTCAAAACGACCTAGTTACTGAGATTCAACGTAAAAACTGTTAGGCATGTTTGGGCATGTTTTAAATGGACAAATTTCGTGACGTTTCGCATACGTCATAAGAGATTACTCCACCTGGTGATTCCCACCCGCACTTCCGTTTCGCTTTTGAACCAATCCGCCCAAGTATTTCAGTTTACCTTGCGTCTCCCCGCTCCGCCACCGAAAAGGTATGGACTTGATAAAATTTTGGAATGATGTCAATTTTTCTTTGATCAGTTTTTCATTGATTCATTGGAATAATGCAGACCAATGGTCTTCGAAAGCCCACTGTGAGGGTAAGCTCGAACCGTAGTGCAATAATGTCTCCGCAATAGAAGCATAATTCAGTATCTATTTTATGTAATTCTTACACTCACTGCCCAATGGCCAATTCACTCTGATCGGACATGTTATAAAATGAACTATTTTGACAATGGTGAACCGTTTCGAATAAAAAATCAACCATAGATCTTCGTGGAGGTGAAAAAATGTGTGATGGGTGGCTGGTCCAGTGTTCACGCGATATATATGGTCCCAAACCCCCCCAGATGTGGCCGTTTTGGGGTTGAACCGAGAGGCTCGGTTTTCCATAAAAACATGATTGGCCATAACTTTGTGAATTGCATTGGATTTCATTTGAAAAATAATGCAGAGAAAAGTCCTTCAAAAAGGGCCCAACTGTTGATGGGTGTCCATACCGGTAGCTTTAATATTATCCGCAATAGAAGCATATGCCAGTGGGCTACTAATGAATTTCACTCACTGGGGCTAATCCACACAATGAACAAATGCACTCTGGTGTGGATATAGTTTTAAGTAACTTTCATTGTTAATTGTTAGTTGATTTTCCTATTAAAAAATACTAAAAGATGCTTAGAATAGACCCCAGTGCAAACATTTACGCATTTGTACCTAATCGCGTCCAATATTATTGCGAGTCCAGGAGCCAGCGAACGCAGTTGTTTTACGTTTTTTACGCCCCCTCCGGAAAAAATTTTTTTCAAAAAAGAAAAAAAGGGCGATTTTTGCGTTCGATGCTCTTGTGACGTCACAACTCCTTTTGTGAGCAATATTGTTGTGACGTCACATGTAACATATAACTATTTTTCAAATTACAACAAATTCTGACTTTTTTTTCGCAAAAATGAATGCCAGGACCGTAATCTAGGCATTCTTTTCCATCATTCTACATACTTTTCCCAAGGTGCTATATTCCCTTTAACATGGGGTTTCGAGTTGAGATAGCCAAGTTGTTCCGCATACTCGAAAATGACTTGAGGCCCTTTCTCATTTTCATAGAAACCCCTTAATTAATGAATATTGAGTCCCAAAAGTCGG
This sequence comes from Semibalanus balanoides, assembly GCA_014673585.1. Lineage (NCBI taxonomy): Eukaryota > Metazoa > Arthropoda > Thecostraca > Balanomorpha > Balanidae > Semibalanus > Semibalanus balanoides. The sequence goes on from VOPJ01005495.1 coordinate 136,168, forward strand.
GGACAAGAATACTCGGTAACTCCAATCGCTGATTGGCTGATTTGGGCTGACTTGACGTATGATTATGACGCACAGATGACGTAAGACTCGGGGAAATTTTAAGTGCTGGACAACAACATAGGGCCTGTTCCAGTCGCACCTCTAACCTCATCAAAGTTGCTTCCACTTGGTCCAGTCGTATTCTTTAACAAAGAGCAGTTGCAGTTGGAGCAGCTTAGAGGAGGTTAGAGGCGGTTAGAGGCGCGACGGGAACAGGCCCATACTGTTTCAGTACCTCATTATTTTGATTGCAAGCATAAACTTGGGTCTTGGGTCCTTGATAGCTTTTCTCCGTGGTTTTTCGACAGCTTTTCGCCGACGAAATTTTCCGGAGCGAAATTTGTGTCCCCCATCTCAAACTCGTACCTAGATCCGACACTAAAGGACGAAAGTAGCGAACTGCTTTTAGAGTGGGCCCCTCTATAAATTTCGGGAGATCAGTTGACCCTTAAGAACCCTCTGGTTGCGCTACTGATGTTAAATATTGTCGTTTCTTGTGACAAATTGCAATCTTATAGAGCATTGTGTAGTAATAAGAGAACAGTGCAGCAGCAAATGGTATGCTGTGCCGCATCACACAACTGCCCACCGGGATAGTCTAGCCTGCAGGCAATTTCATACAAAACGAAGGAGTCTCAAGCTGTGGATGTGGTTGAATCCCTCAAGAACGCCACAACAATACAACAGTACAATATAACAACAAAACAACATCAACACAATACAAAACCAGTAAGACGCCTTAAACGGCGAAGGACAAGCGAGTCCGAATAAATCCGCGTCAATTTATCACCCGTCCAAACGAGGTTCGTCCTGTGCAAGGCATGCGTTTGAAATTATTTTCGCTATTGTGTTGTTTTGCGCGTCGCAAATAGAATACGACTAAATCGATACTTTGAATTAAATAGGTTTTGCAGCGTTATTTTAAATTTGCAATTATAAGCTTCATTTTGTGGGCAAAAATACATTTTGGTTTGCTATTAAGATGGATTTGATTGGCGCTTTGAACAGCTGCACAATTTTTATCGTCAAGCACTCCCTTGGTTTTGAGGCTACGGCGGTGTAATGAAGCGAAATGTTATAGAATCGTCAATAAAAAATATTACAAGGGCAGATTTTAAAGCAAATTATGCATAAAGCCAATTTTTGAATGCATTTTAGAAGACGTTACATTGTCTAACAGATTGTGTTTTGTTTTCATCGTTTCAGCGTCCCATAGGTGCTGAGCACTGATTAAATTGTGAAGACGTCATAAAACTATAATTTGCGCTTGTATAGCCAGTAAACGTTTGCACGTACCGCGCGCTGATCGAACACGTAGTGCATTCCGCCGGCGGATTCGTTTCTCTACGACCATCTGTGGTTTGCCACGGCTTTGCGACTTTTGGGTTGCGCGAGATATAGGTCCGTTATTGCAACGATGTTTTGCAGGTAATTTTTGTGGACGAACAGGGGTGGCACGTGCGCACGTGCAGTGTGATTAGAGTTTGACCTCGCAACATTGCCAGTGGTGTGGTCTCAGCCTCACCACCAATTTTAGCTTTATAGGTCCAGACGTTTTAGCTACAGCAAGGATAATTCATTCTGACACCCCTGAACGCGGCACGTGTCACGCGCCGTGGCTGACCAATCACATGAACAAAACATTCAATAATCATAATGTCATTGCATGGGGCTATCAATATGGCGAAGACCGCTTGTCATCGGATGCGGGGTTCAAAAGATATAAGCTTCTGACCAGCGTCGCGGTCGGGCCCGGCCGGGTCGGCCGCTTATATGTGAAAAAAAAATCCGGTATTCAATGAGGACTCGCTCCGCGCTTCGCGCTCGCTCGTAACAACAGCAACACAGCAACAATGCAACATTACGTCCTGCTGCCCGCAATGCACTTCTGCTCGCCGGGACAGTCTAACCGCAAAATTATTTAATCGACGACGAAGACAGAGCTGCTGTGGACGATAGGCAGCCCAAGCACTGCAAAAATAAATCCAGACTGGCAGTTTTCCAGCGGCAGATTGGCCTCTGCGTGCCGCAGTATGTGCATACGTCCAATACTCAAGCAGCTGCTAGCAACTCTCGCATGGTCTAGTGGCTAGAATGCACGGCTCTCACCCGTGTGGCCCGGGTTCGATTCCCGGAGCGGGGAAGTATATTGATTATGTTAGTAGACGCCGCATATCTTTTAAGCCCACCTAGGGACCGAGCATTTCTGGGCTTATGTCGTTTAGCCATTGGGAAGTGCTGTCTGATTGACCGTTGCTATGCACAACGAGGCACGACAAGGAAGGAATGTTTGGGGTGAGAGGTCAGAAGAGATTCAGGGGTGATGGGGGATAGTTGGGGAATAGGAGTATTCATTATGATAAACGTTTGATAGTTTAAGTTCTTGTAAATACATGAACGCCTACAAGCTATTTCGGCAACATGAATCCTACGGGCGGTCAAGAAAAGTGCGGCAAATGGAGAAGGAAACGGCATAAGACGGACTGACGGTGTCCGCAGCTTTGACGCAAGATTGATTGCAGAGTATGACGGATCAGGCGATATAGTGGAATGGTTTTCGCGAACGGAGATGCTTTGTGAACTGAATGCAGTGCGCAATGATGACAGTAGTTCCCTCCGACTCACAGGTGGGGCATCTTGCTGTGTGGGAACAGATTTTACCGCGGAAACAAGAACATCCTTTGATGAGTAGCGATCCGCGCTGTTTGCAGCTTTCGCCCTGGACCAATACGCAGCGTACGAGTCATTCAGTGTGCGTCGGCTGAGGGCGGGCGAGTCGACGGACGTTTATCTCGCAGATTTGCGCCGGCTGGCGACGCTGTTTGGCGGAATTCCTGAACGCGCACTGGCATGTGCTTTCATCGCTGGTCTGCCCGACTCGGTGCGGCAAACCATTCGGGCCGGTTCCAGAGCTGAGAGCTTAAATCTGGCGGACGTGCTGGCGCGTGCACGATCCGTACTCAGTGATCAGCGGGGACCCGTGGCTGCTGCGGCAGCTCGGGCGCGGCCAGAGTCAGGAAGGTCAGCGCGCGGCCAGCCGCACCTGAGACCGGTGGTGCCATATCAGCAGCGGGACGAACAGCCGTCACCACGACAGCAGGAAGAACAGCGGGACGTCGCAGTGATGCACAACACGCTGAATCGTCGGCAGAGACGCTGTTGGATATGTGGCGTGCTGGGCCACATATCCGTCTCGTGCCCGCAGCGGGGAAACGGTCAGGGAGATGGCGGGTCAGCGCTGCCGTCCTCTCCAATGCAGGCAATAGACGGCGCCCTTACCTGTGACACAGCTTCCTGGTGGACGGTCGGCAGTGCGAGCTCTAATCGACACTGGATGCACTGATAGCATTGCTATCGTCGAATTCTGCACACAGGGCGACGGCAGATGTGACGTGACAACGATCAAGCGGTGACCTTTCACTGTAGTGGAATAGGGAGTGTCACAGTGGTAGACCCTGCGGCAAACGTGGTCAGATTGAGGTGCTGGTGGGTCAGTGATGCAGCCGATGGGAGCCGACGTGGTTATCGCATGGTCAGGAATCCACTGCACTTGGTGTGTCAGTGTGGATTCGCCGTCTGAAGTCCGGTTCTGTGAGCAGAAATCGACCAGCACTTCAAGTGGACGCTCCTAGATATTGTTATGCGAAGGTTTGATTCCAGGAAGTGCGTGGAAGGTGGCTTGGAAGTGGTCTGATGGTGTGGGACCAGAACGGCTAAAAAATCGTGTACCCCAGTACAAAGTCTCAGAAGATTATCGCGATCGGTTCGACGAAGAATTGGACACCTGGATCGCCAACAGCTGGTTGATTCCCTACGATACGGAGAGATACGGGCCACCACGCGGACTGATAGCTCTCATGGCAGTGCCGCAGCCGAACAAAGGAAAGGTGCGTCCGGTTTTGGATTACCGGGAGCTGAACACGCACCTGAATGCACACACAGCTGATGCAGAGGTCTGCGCGGACCAGCTGCGTAAGTGGCGACGTCACGGCGGCAACGTGGCAGTGGTTGACCTTCAGAAGGCCTACCTGCAGCTGCACGTGGAACAGCGCCTGTGGCCGTACCAAACGGTGATGGTACGTGGCAAGCGGTATGCTCTTTCCCGACTGGGCTTCGGTAACAGTGTGGCGCCTCAAATTATGAAGGCGGTCGTTCGTGCTGTGTTGGACCAGGATTCGAAGATCGCGGAAGCAGTTCTTCCTTACGCAGACGACCTACTAGTCAATGAGGACATTCTCAGCGCAGACCAGGTGATGGCCCACTTCAAGAAGTTCGGACTACTGTGCAAGGCGCCTGAACGCGTATGCGTGATGCGCCGGAGCTCGGTTATTGGGCTGCGTGTGGACGTAGTGGCCGAAAGATGCGATGGAGAGCGACAACGCGGTCGATCCCACCGGCCTGGTCGGCTAACTCGGCGGTCGGTGTTCGCATGGTGCGGTCACCTGACAGCACATTTGCCAGTCTGTGGATGGCTGCGGCCAGCAGTGGCGTGGCTGAAGCGCCGTGTGAACAGTATCACGCGAGGATGGGACGATGTGACGGATGATCCGGTGCTCCTGGAGCAGATCAGCTTCGTCGCAGACAGACTCCACAGAGAGGACCCTGCTCATGGGCAATGGAGCGTCGTGGTGACGCGGCTGTGGTCTGGGTCGACGCCAGTTCAATCGCAACGGGTGTTGTGATAGAAACTACAGATGGTGAAGCACTAGAAGACGCGTGCTGGCTCAGAACGGACACCGCGGCACACATAAACATGGCGGAGCTGGACGCCGCCATCCGTGGTGTGAACCATGCGATTGCGTGGGGGATGAAGAAAATCGACCTCAGAACAGACTCAGCTGCTGTTTACAAGTGGATCAGTGATGCGCTCAGCGGCCGTGCGCGCCTTCGCACGAAAGCGCACGGAGAAATGCTGATCCGGCGCGCGGTGGAAGCTACTACAGGCACTGGTATCCAAGAGGCTCGCTGATGTCCATGTCGGTGAAGCTTTGTCCCATCAGCAGAAATCTGCGCAGACCGCTGCTCGTGTCCAAAAGTGGGTGCGCTGCGAACTGGCGCAGCTGATGAGAAAAGTCGAGATGAGTCCGAATTGACCGTCAGATTGTGCGGTGCTCTGACTAGCGTCAATTGTAACGGCGAGACAGCAGGAGACTCAGCTTCGGCCTCAGCGATCAGAGACGTGCCGAGCGAGCAGGACACCCGGAGTACCAAAACTCTGTAATTTCGCGCACAGGAACTTTTCACGAGATGTCACTCGGTCCAGGTGCAAGTGGTGTGAGGGGATGTCGACCATCTGCAGCTCCATCGATCCGGCCCCGTGAAGTGGTGGCACGGTAAACCTGGCGTGCGAACGACGTGGGAACGACTTGCGCAGATCATAGAACATCACCAGGACAGGAACTATCTGAGCATCATAGACTGTGGCCCCTCTCGGTTCAGCATATGGAGACAGCTGCGTCGAGCAGACTCTGCAACGATAGTTCAGCAGATGGAAGAAGTGTTTTTTGAGCGAGGTGCACCGCTGGAGTTGTTGCTCGACAACGACACCGCCTTCCGCAGCAGGAGTTCGCGAGTATTCGCGGCTCGATGGAATGTACTGTTGCGGTTCCGCGCCGTGTACGAGCCCAGCGGCAATGGAATCGTAGAACGCTGCCACCGCACCATTAAAGTGATTGCCGCGCGGAAGGGATGCTCTGTATCAGAAGCAGTGCATCTATATAACGTGTCACCCCGAGATGAAGGTCACCAGGCGAGCAACCCCGCCAATGCAGTGTATCGTTTACACTATGAGGGACAGCGTCAAGACCGGCGTCAGACCGCATTAGAAGTCAGCGAAGACGCTTGCGCGGTGGAACGCAGATCTAGCGACCAATCACAGTGGATGAGCCTGTGTGAGATGAGCGTATCGCGGGACGCAAAGATGCTTCCGAAATGTTCCACAGCGAGAGTGTCACAGGCGTCGTATACCGAGACCAAGTATGGAAGTCGACGGTGGCCGCCATGGCATGTTCTGAATATCTCGACGGCGCTGCGACGATTCCGGTGGCACAAATGATGGATGGAAGAAGTCGATCGCCCGGAGAAAACAAGACAGTCACCGGCTGCTGGTTGCCGCTGTCATGCAATCACTGACGGAAGAGGGTACTGACATTGATTCAGATAGCAGCGGTGCAGTGGCAACAGTCGCTGGTGAACATTTTAGTGATAGTGAGGAACTTGCAGTCACACCTGTCGAAACTGGAGATGATCCGCCGCTAGAGCTGAGACGAAGTGAACGTAGTCGCAGGGCCCCAGACCGATGGGGTTACTCTTAAATTCGGATGTATGTGATTGTAACGTAGGAATGTGATCTTTGAAGATCAGGTTGTGTGTGTAGTAGGCCATATGGGGAGTGCCACGTCTGATTGACCGTTTGCATGAAACGAGGCACGAGGAAGGAATTGTTTTGGGGTACGGAGAGGTTCAGAGGAGATTTCAGGGGTGATGGGGGCATAGTTGGTGAATAGGTTAGTACTTCCATTATGATACGTTCTGATACGTTTTAGTTCTTGTATAATACCATGAACACTCAGAAAGTTAATAATAATTTTGCGAGTCTGCCATTTAATTCCAGTCTTATGTAATTTAATAAGATTTATTGACTCTGTCCGAACGCAGCCTCAAATCGACGAAGAGCGGCTTGGAGTTGACGTCACCTCCTCTGAAAGCCGGGCGCTGGACAGAGTCAATAAGCCTGACTAAGTTATCAGATGTTGAACGACCTGGTCTGAAACCGGTTTGAAATGGGGAAAGAATGTTATTTGTTTTAAGGTGTGTTCTGATACGTCCGTTTATAATGCGTTCTAATAGTTTACATGCACAGCTAGTGAGAGATATATAGAGCGGTAACTAGCAGGAGAAGAGGGAGGTTTGCGATTTTTTATAATTGGAATCAGGGTACTTTCGTGCCAAGATTCTGGGAAAGTGCCATCAAACCACATGGTATTGAAAGCTATTAATAAATTATCCAAGCCGGTAGTAGTTAAATTTTTAAAGAAAGAATAGTCAATTTGATCTGGGCCTATCGAAGTATTCCCAAATTTTTTAATAGCATAGGAAAGTTCTCTACTAGTGAAAGGAGCGTTAAAAGATTCAGAGTTGTCAGAGTCGAAATTTAGTGAAAGATATTGATCATTAAGCTGATCAACAAGAGGTGGTGTGCATTGTTGTGTAATGTGTTGAGGATATGTTAGCAAAATGCTTGGCGAATTCCGTTGCCACCTCAAGAGGCAATAAATAAGATATGTTGTGGATACGTAGATGTGGTATTTTGTAAAGAGGTGGCCTTTTATTAGAAAAGGACTTTAATAAAGACCATATTTCGGATAGGGGAGTAAATCGATTAAATTTGGAAGAATGTTCCTTCCAAGAATCTTTTTTGGCGTTTGTAATGAGAGGTTTGCCAAAGAGGGGTTCTTCGGACTTGGCTCATGGCTGCGCAGATGCACTTGACAACTGTGGAGGGCGCGCTTCCGAACGACCCGCCTTTGGCATTCTGTGTTCCACCACGGGACGGCACGCCGTCCCGGGTGGTGTCGTGTAGATGTGCGAGTGATGTGCTTGCTGTGCTGAATCGAAGTAAAGTGTTGAGAAACGTGTTAATATCGGGGTTGGGAGTCAGAAGGGAGTTTCTCGTCAATATAATTTTGGAAGGAGGACCAGTCCGCTTTGCGGAGGTTCCAGCGGGGTAGTGAATAGAAATTTGTTTGTCCTGAGGGACCTGTAGAATCTAAGTGAATAGGGTAATGATCGCTAAAAAGTGGGTCTGATTGTACGTTAAATGTGAAAAGTGGCGCTATGCGTGGTGATGTTAAGGCCAAGTCGATGGCGCTATATGTTACTCGGCCTCCTCTGTGATGTATGTGTCAGTTGGTGTAAGGTTGTTAAGGAAGACCAAATTATACTGTTCCAGAAGGTCCAGTAATATTTGGGCCTCGCTTGTGTTAGTTCTACAGCCCCATGTTTGATGATGGGAGTTAAAGTCTCCCATTATCAAGCACGGGGTGTTAATACTACTGAAAAGTTGTGAAAGAGAGCGAGTATCTAAATCCTCAGAAGGACGAAGATACAGAGATATTAGTGTTAAGTCTAGCTGAGCTAATTTAATACTGACGCCGACCACATCTAGGGTTGTTTGGAGGTCAATTTTGTGATGTAAAAGGTTGTTTGAAACAAGTAAAGCCGAGCTGCCTCGACGTGGTGATTCATTTACGTTATTGGAATATAGACTAAAACCTGGGATTATTATTAAAGTATAGTTATAAAGTGGTTCAGTGCAGTGGGTTTTTCTGGACTGCGGCTGCTAATGGATTTTTCATTTAAATTATTTTTGATTGCAACTCAGGGGTGGGTAATAATAAAGGATCCATCGTTATCACTGGAGTATAATTCAAGTTGATCGGAAGACATGGTTATTGTGCATTCCTCGGGAGATAATTACTTATGTCGGAACCTAATGATATTTTGTGGATAAAATCATACCTCTCTTATCTTGGTTATTTTTGTTGTATGGGTGGTTCTTACTTTGACATTGTGGTATTTTAACTCCTTGGGTTCACTTAAATCTGTAGTATTTAAACTTAAGACTTAGTGTTGTTTTTTCACGTAGCAAAGTGTTGGCTCAGATATGCGAGATATCGGTCAGTTATTCACGCTCAATTTGGTATTCTCACCTCAATCTGTAGTTTTTCTTACTCTAAAAATGTTGGCATTATTACCATCAATCTGGGGTATTTAACTTGAAATTGTCGTCTTTTTTTGTCCATTGTTCTCTCTCTCTTTGCCGTAGCTACTATAAATGCTTTGACTGAGAACAGATCAGCACCACTTGGGTCATACCTTCTTATCATGTCTGGAGTTTTGGTCTTCAATAGTATCTCTATAGACTCAGATGTGAGCCTACAGCATATGTGATCCGGGATCTTTCTCGGATGGTCGGACAGTCACCGTCATAGGTGATATAGATAGTCGGAAGACCACCTCGTTCGTCACACAGTGGCGAGAGAGACGAGTGGAGGAGGAGGTAGCAGGTGAATGACCACCATCCTGGTCGGTAAGGACCAGGAAGCTCTATTGACCCTGTAGTTCGTCTCAACGCTCCGGAGAGGCTCCAGAGCAGACAGATTGAGGTCGCTGGTAAGTGCATAAGACAGCGCGCGCGCATGGAGCAGGTTTAGGATGATATCTCGACAGATTCGCGAAGGGACCATGAAAGGTCGGAGGGCCTAGCAGACTGGATGGGCATCTCTCCTCAAACTAGAAAATAGATATATAGGAGGTTGGCAGTTAATAAAGCGGCGAAATCCGTTGATTTCAATTCAGGGGGAGCGGTTTCTACAGATGAACTGTATATGACTGCACTAGGTCCTGGCTGCGCCTTCTTTCTGGATGCACTCCTTAGCAAACAAACAAACAAAAAGTGTGGCTGTGAAGCACATACAGATATATTTGACAAAGTTGTTCTTTTGACAATCATTACGCTTGTTAAAGAGGACTTGGAGGGTAAAACATTCTAAGATTCAATGATTATACTAGACTGAAAAACTTAACTAAGTTAAATAAGGAAATGGTTCAGACATCAGTTACCGTTAAGTTATCTAGTTTTACTACATAGTCTCATTTTTACACCTAGTACGAATAGGTAAATTTTTAATATTACTTAAAAGTTCCCAAAAAATACAGATTGAATTCAGGTGAATACAGAAATGCGCAAAATATACATCAGAAGAAGGTTTTTTTACAAGGTTGAAATATTACGCACTAATTTTTAATTTGAGGAAAAACCTTCTAAGGCTACTGGATTCAATGAATTATACTAGGACGAAAAACTATATACTAGAAATAGGACAAATTAGGACATGGCCAGTCACAGTTACAGAAAGTATACTAGTTTTACCACATAAGTACTCATTTTTACCACACTAATACCGAAAAATAGGTAGATGTTTAATATACTACAAAGTTCCCAAAAAATACCAGAGAATCAGGTGAAATACCAGACAATGCGCAAAATACCACTGAAGGTTTTTTTACCACAGGGAAAATTACCACCCTTTATTCACAACACGCCTCTTCGTGGCCCTGGTCCTCCTGTGGTGTGATGTAGGGGTACTGGGAAGGGGTATGAGGGAAGGTTTAGACTCCCTCTGCTGCCCGGCCTCGGGTGGCGTGGCGTCTGAGTTAGCAGATTCTGCTTCATCAGCGCGCCAGTCGTCATAGCAGTCGGACTGCTCAGTGCCGGACCCGTGGCTGGCTTGCGAGGGGGAGCTGTAAGGGGATGATTCTACGGAATCAGGCACGGGGATGCTGTTTTGCACTTCGTGTGCGGTTGGGGGCTCTTCGATGGTGACTGCGGGGGAGGTGTCAGACTCTGCCGGGGGCAGAGAGCGTGACGTCAGTCTCTGCCATGGGGCAGAGGGAGTGGTTTGTTCCTCAGGTGAGGAGAGGGGCTGGGCCTGGGGCCGCGAGTTGACCGTTGGTCCTTGCTGCCGGCGTCCTCCCCGAGAGGAGGGTGTCTCGGCCAGAACGCTGGCGTACGTGGCAGTTGGCCACGTAGCCTTGTTCTGTGTCTGCGTCTGCGTCACCATCAGCTTTTGATGTATGAGCGCTTCAGCCGCTCGCAGGCGCTCTTCGCGCGCTGCGAGTTGCTGCTGCCAGAAGTAGCATCCATCCCACCATGCTGGGTGCATGCCCTGGCAGTTCATGCACTGCCACTCTCTTTCTGGGGTGGTGCAGTCGCTGAAAGCGTGCTCTCCTGCACATTGGATGCATCGAGTGTCGCGTTTACGGCACGTGTGCTCGGTGTGCCCGAAGCGAGCACACCGGTTACACTGCCTTGGTTTGGGGACCCATGGATCCAGGGTCAGGATTTCATATCCTGCGAGGATGGATGGTGGGGGTACAAGGCCTTTGAATCTCAGTTTGATGAGATGGTTTTTGCGTCCGTTCTTTTTGGGTTTGAATCTCTCCACCTCGGTAACCCCTTGGCCGCGGAGCTCATGCGCCAGTTCCTCCTCACTGAGCATGCTCAGTGAGAGAGCGAAGCACAGGGCCTGGACAGTGTTCATCCGAGCGGCCACTTCCGCCTCAGCGGGGAGTCCCAAGAACTCGGTGACTTCGAGCAGCGATAGAGCGATATTTATATATCAGCGATATTTTTAGCCATAATTTTACGCTCCGCACCCCACCTCCAAACCAATGGTAGGACCCTGAAAAGTGTTCACTTTGGTAAGGTATTGTCCGCATGCGTTTTAACATTTTCTTGTGTGTTTACAGAACAAGTTGCATGCAGAGAACCAGCAGTTAGCGGTCCATACATATCTGAAGACGTCTTAATAAGGACCATATTAAAAAAATGATGCTTGGAAGACTACATTATCTCTTCGGAGGAGGCAGGAAGCGCACACTCTCAAAACTCATACCCATAGCCATCATTGGAATTACTTTTGTGCTCATAGACGATGCGTTTCGGTAAGTTCATGGTAGAACTAGATATACATGGTATTAATGGAGACAGTACGGTGAAAGCATGACACTTTTCGCTTCATTCGGTCTGATCACATTTTTCAAGGCAGGGTGATATGGTATTATTTGATGTAACAGTCTGCAATCTGTAATCAACAAGAGAGTGATTATCGAACATGATGCACTCGGTTGGCATTTCAGCGCCGCGCCGTCCACGACCGGAGCGCGGGCCAGCAGACCGCGGCCAGACGCAGACGATGCTACCGTGTTCCGGCGTCTGCAGAACCTGCTGGAGACGGTGCCGCCCGTCTCATCTGCCCGGCACCAGCACCGCTCGGCGGCCGCTGCCTGTTTGCAAGGTCTTTAGCGCTTCGTCAGAGGCCAAGTGACGGCCCCAAGCCACCTGTCTCGACTGGTTGCGGCACAGCTGTCAAGTCCTCTCATTCTGTCATGTTACGCAAGCAAAATTGTTAACGGTTCGTGCTGAAACTTTTGCGTCTCACCACGGCATCAACAACGACTTCAGCTTCGACGACGCCATGGCGGACCTGGGCTGCACGGTGCACGCGTTCGACCCCAGCATGGGTCGGGCCAGCTTCCGCCGTTCGGAGCGCGTCCACTTCCACAATGTGGGCATCGCGGAAGAGGACGGCCAGACGCACGGCTTTCCCGTGGTCAGTCTCGGCACCGCCGCGCGCCGAGCCGGCATGGACGCCGGCGTCATCGACTACCTGAAGCTGGACGTGGAGAGCAGCGAGTGGCAGGTGCTGGCCGGCCGTCCCGGTGACCTGCGTCGGGTCATCCAGCTGGCCGTTGAGTTCCACCTGTATCGCTGGACGCCATCCCTGGACGATGGCGTGGGTATGGAGTCAATAGTGTTCGATTCCAGTGTGACCAGGGAGAACGCCTTGCGGTTCGTGGAGGTGCTTAACTCACTTCAGTCGGCCGGGTTTGTGCTTACACATACCGACCACGGATCCGCTTGTCAAAATTACACGAGTGGCTGCTTGCCGTTTTTGTATGAGACTGTATGGGTGAATACCAGACTTGTTTCTAGCTGGATGGAAACACCGTCCACTTCTGCTATATTGGTGTAACGGTCATTCGGTTTCTGGATAATTAACTCTGTGATGATGGCAAGACATGTCAATTCAAATATTATAATATCTACTGAGTATCGTTGGCTGTGTTATTTTTAGCACTGAAAAAATGTAGCAATAGGTCGCCAAAATATATGAACATATACGTACTGTTTTTAATTTATTTATTTTTAGGAATGTGATACAGCATATATTTCTATGGAAATTAAATTGGGTTGAAACTTACAGAAGAACGGGGCACGTTCTGTCACGAGGCACATTCTGTCAGCGGGGTTTTCTCGGTAACTATCTGCCGTAGGTATATTGTTGTTTCGTAACATATGTTCATTTGTTCTCGGAATGACCCGGTACTATCAAAACAACAACATGCCTGAGACCGGATTTGTCCGAATTTGAAAAGTTTGTTTTCTCAACAGATATCCAAACTTTTGCAAGTGAACAACGTTTTGGCTTGTGGCCATTCGGATAATTGTATAGTGTCTTGGAATTATGTCGTGGGGAGTCACGAATGTCTAGAATGTCGTGCTGATCGTTATTCTGCCCCATCCCCCAAGTTTTCTGTAGAAAAATACAAAGTGTGAGCTACGTTGAGTGAGGCAGGTTCTGTCATTCAATCTGGGGTAGGTTTTGTCACTGAATCTGTTCATGATTCCGTAGTCGTATCGCTTAGAAGCGACCATACAAATGATTGACAGTTATTTACAGTTATGGTGTGCCACTACGAGCGTAAATCGAACCGGTTGGTGCAATGCGGTTCATATTAATTGTGTCAAGGCCTATTCTAAGAAATTTGCACTAGGGGAGTTGATTTCTACTGGCTTCGAGTTCGAGGGGGAATTTTAGCTACGTATCGTCAGCGGAAAGTTGTTGAGCGGGGTGGGGGGAGGGGTTAGCGTCGGGTTGTCAGCGCGAAGAGTCAAAGAGCGATGGGGGGGGACATCGGGGCCTAATCGCGAAAGATTATTTCACTGGGCCTGTTGGGGACAGTTCAACGCGTTTTTCTTACCGTTGAATATTTGCGTCTACTGGGGGAGGGGCTGCAAGGCACTGCGGGGACAACTCCCCCCGTTAACATGTTAGAATAGGCCCTGATTTGTGCATGGAATATGTATATTGGATAGCCAAGAAAAACGGGAAAATACAGTGTTGTGATCGTATATAGCCGTCATTTTCTACACCATTGATGATGGTGATGAATGAAACCCTCTCCATCTCCCTGTAGGACATTCAGGGATGACCGTTCGTTTGGTAACAGGAAGTGGCTTTTTCAGCGGACACATGTGCCCCCGTATGGTTACAGGAACGTTGCCCTATATATAGGGCAGGTTGTGTCGGATGATCATCCACCACTTGTCGACACTGGGTGTCGAAAACGAAGCGAGATACAACTTGAACTCCTAAAAACGATTTTGGAAACTTATTGCTGGTTGTAACAGTATTGGAAGCATCAATCACAACTCTTGAATGTGTGCCCACCAGGGCCATAAAAAATGTCAGAACTTGCCCGGTCTCCCTACAATTTTTATGACACAGGGTCGCTTAAATGATTACAAAAAGGTACGGGACTGATGCGGAATGCCATGAAAATGGCGTTTCAACAAACTTGTCAAAAGGCACCCTTAAAATATTGTGGACCAAATCCGTTCGAGTTTTCATATTCGGGTAAAGGTAAGGGCACAACTGCAATTGAAGGCCTCCCTTCTCTTAGGAAGATTTGCTGGAATCCGCGCGTGAAACGGATAACGGCGCCCCTGAATGTGGTATGCGTATTAATATTATATGAATTGAAAATAGGGGGAGAACCGGCGCGTGCACACCCGCTTGGGGTGCCGCGTCTGTGGTGGCCTTCTGAGCCCAGAGGGGCGGACCGGAAGCTCGGCCGCACAAATGTTGTGGGCCAATATCTGCACTCTGGAGTCAAACCTCAGCGTCATGCCATCAGGTCACATTAAATGACCCCACCTCCAGGCAAGTTTTTTAAAGTAGGTATATGGTTGTTTCAAAGCCACAGTGGTTGACTAAGCGGTTTGAAACTCACAGGATTTGATTTGGTCATAAGTACCTATATATGTTTTCTCCTCAAATCGATGAAGTACTTCAGATTGATTTCGTGGGCTTCTCGTTTTGAGTAAATGATACATCGATACAAATAAAACGCTTATAAATTATCAGAAAATTAGTAAATTTGAATAGTTTTAACGGTATTATAGGTACACATCATTTTTTGACAAATGCGAAGTCCTATCTCCTATGTTATATTTCTGTTCTGTGATCTCTACGAGGTCAACTCAGGTGCCCTTGAGGTCACCCGTGGTTTTTCTTCATTAACTCTTTGCCAAATCAAGATATAGCACCTGATGGGGTTCTCACAATTATGTTGGGGTCGTCGAGACGCGTTGATTGATGTTAACTTTGAGCTTGAACTGACCACAGACTAGTTCAATTTTTGCATATGACCCAAACTAGGTGACAGATCATGGTCATCTGATATATTATTCGATGCGTTTCGATGGAGAAACACAATTGTGAAAATTGCAGTTATCATTGTATCATGCGTATCTCAAAAGTTATTCCCTAAAAACAGTTCCGCGATTTATATATTGCTTCGTGTTCGATGACCTCAGCTGAGCTAAACAATAACTTGATTTCAAATCGGATGAAGCCTGAGTGACAACAAATTCCATTATCTTTCGGACATTTCTCGCATGTCGCTCTCTTTTTGTTCATGAGATATACAGGGTGTCCCGAAATTGATTAGCCCTTGTTCCAATTGGTATAACTATAAAACAAACAATGATAACCTAATGATTTCTGAATCACTGTACCCTTCCATTATTTGGGCACAATCCCTCAGGGGCTCAGACATCCTGGTCGCCTAATGTTTGGTGGGTCCACTGTCATGTCTTACTATTCATTTCTTTATGTGCCCAACTTTGGCTAACTTTGGTTAGTTAGCTCCATCTTTCCGAGCTCACCGTGCGTGATGTCAGGTATGGTGATGGTGTATCTAAGCGGTGTGTGAGGTTAGTATTGCTGAGAAGTGCTGGTGTGGCGCCGAGCCCCGCCCTCTTTGACTTATACACACCGCACACGATGTTCCCCTGTAGGCCGTTGGGGAGGGGCCTGAATATCGGTCACGCTTCCAAATGCCTAGGCCGGGCTTGTTGTTTAATGTCCGCCAGCCTCGTGCGCCTTATTGTCTGTGAAATTGCGCTCTGACAGTTCCCTCCCAAACTTGTTCACACGTGGAAGGTGGGGAAAGACCTTTTATTTGTTTTTATATTCTCACTGCGCTGAGAGGTCAACATAGACGCATGGGGCTG
Organism: Semibalanus balanoides; assembly: GCA_014673585.1. Taxonomy (NCBI): domain Eukaryota; kingdom Metazoa; phylum Arthropoda; class Thecostraca; order Balanomorpha; family Balanidae; genus Semibalanus; species Semibalanus balanoides. The sequence goes on from VOPJ01005495.1 coordinate 152,132, forward strand.
GTGGCAGCACATGTTCTGCTGAATTATAATTCCCGCAGGTTACCGGGTCCAGCTGTGGTGAGTGATAGCCCTGAAGGCCGCGTGGGCGAGGGACTCATTCATAGAGGGCGTCAGACGTGTTGCAGAGTTTCCGTGGATAACTGTTGGATAACACCGTCTTGCAAGGAGCCCCGCCCTTAGGCCTCTCTGATATTGTGGCTCTCCGCATCCACCAAATTTGCATGTTTTTCTAGGGGTTCAACCGGTGCCAGTGTGGGTGTGATAGAAGAGGACTTGCCGACTTCACAGAAAGCATCACTAGTCCTATGGCTCATCCATTTGTTGTTGCTCAAGTGGTTCAATAGGCCAAATTCTCTTTGTGGAGCTTGATGTGCTTATGGACGTCATCAATGTCAGCGCCCGGGCGGTGGATCCGATGAAAATTATGGTTCATAGGGTGGGATTTGCTGCATAAGTTGTCAGACGGTCGGTCTGGTGGCGCGGAACCCACGATTTCACCCTCGCAGAGTTCAGTATATGGTGGAATAGGCGGAAAGGGGTTGGTGTATCCTGGCCTGAGTGTTTGTTTGGTTTTGTCTCTTAGAGTGCGGCTGAGCTAGTGCGATAGTGTCAGTGCCACTCGAGGATGTGGGACAGCGCCCCGACGCCCTGGTTCTCAGTAACCCTCCAGTGGACCAAGGTGGAGGGTGTTTTCAGGTAGGAGTATCGCTTGTCGCTAGTTCCGGTGAGGGCCTGGGGATCGGTCGTTATTTCTTGTTAGAGACTTTGTGCGGATGCCCCAGGGGTTGTATCAGCGCAGTAGTGTGGTCTAGGGCGTCAGGATATATCGCTAACTGGATAGGATCGCAAGCTGGTATTGCAATAGGTGCGCGCGTCAAGCAAGAGTATGATTTTTCGAGATAACTACTGACATATGGGCTCCGCGCAAAAAGCATGTAGCTCTCAGAAATGGGACGCAGGCTGACCTCTCATCTTTCGGCGCGCGGGAATTAGGTTGAAATCGGCTGGGTTCACTATCAGGCTGACCGGCGCGTAGAAGGGGGATGGCCGATGAGGCAAGGTTCGATGGATTTTGATCTGTCATTGATGTCCTCTGGAGTACAGGAGAAATACGATCAAACGACCAAGGGCTAATCAATTTCGGGACACCCTGTAGACGGTTTTTGGTAAAGACATCCATAAATTGCTGAATTTTTACCTTTGTTGACCTCTGGCGATCTCAATATTGACCTGACATAAAAATGACCTGATGACTTTCATAACACTTTTTTCGATGTATTTTTTCTTCTTCTATTTGCCTCTACGTTGCATGTTTTTTAATCTTATGGGGTTGGTTATTTGCCTCACCCCGTCGGTTCGAAGTTAGCGCGAACCCCGTCGGTGCGTGGGTTAACAATTTTAGATGCACTCGCCAGGCATGAAGGCACCTTGAAGGTCCCAGCAGCAAGACAATCGAAAAGTGGCAACGTGAAACGTTGGGTCCTCAACATTTGTGTTGCCCCGACTGCATACGTTTGAGACACTTAACATTGCAAACACATAACATCAAGGTAGTTCACTGATGTTTAGACTATGGAGTATGGAATGTGGGTGCTTTACGCGAAACGATCCGTCATTAGTTAACAAAGACAGCTTAAAAAAACAGCAACGTATGCAACTTCAAACGAAAAATTTGGAGCGCTCACGGACTTTTCAAGTAGCTTGCCTTAGTTTATGGCCACTAGCAGATATAATGGAAGGGGGAAGAGCAGAGATAATGCCCAAATCTGCCCGAAATCGACCAAAATTTGACACCTTTCTTGATTTTAAAAGAAAAACTAAGCAACTTAACCAAAGGAGTCTTTACCATAACAAATTATACGAAACCATTGCGGTCATTTTTTGGCTCAGGTCCGAATTGAGGTCACTAGATTTCAGATATCATCAAATGTCATTTTTTAGAGTCTTCTCAACAGATCCCCAAACATCTAGACTCCTGGAGAGCTATAATAGCTGAAAAAAAAAACGAAACAAAATAATAATAAAAAAAAAATCGTGAAAAAGTGAAATTGTTAACGTGTCCTCGTTTTGTATAGTCAGGCGTCGAAACGAACTGAGCCGTTTATAGGCTTTAGAGGTCAGCAAAGATTGTATATATGATCTGGAATTAATGATTTAATTTGTAAGGAGGTTGTTCACCTTTTACATGGGGTTTTGAATCGCAAGTTCTCCTGGTAGGGCGCCTCTCATAGATCTGTAAACATTAATATCACTGAGGAGGGCGCTGGAGAAGTAACCTCGCAAGTTAAGTAGTTTCGGAGACACATGATTTAGTCTGCAGTTTCTTCGGGGCCGGCCGGACATCGATACAGGTGCGTAGTTTCGGCGGGGCTCAGGGACCGGGCTGCGCGGAGGGTGGAAGGAGGAACTACTCTGCAACGTAGTACCTGGATCACGCGACCGCCTCCCCGGTTAATATCCTCTCAGCGCCGGGCTGCGCGGACAACCCTTGTCCAGAGACTTACATAGAGTAACTGGCGGAGCCGGAAGACGCGGCGGACCTGCTTCGACGATTGGCTCGTGAGACTACACACAGTGAAGCTTACTTCTCTTCTCCTCATATAATCCAATCACTTGTCAAGACCACAAGTCATAGTTGCGTAGTTTGGAGCTCAAGATGCACCGTAGTGGGTGAAATAAGAAGTATGTGTTTCAAATGGAAAGCGTGGTGTTCAAAGAGTGAACTATTCCCTTTCAAAATCACCACATCCCTCCGCTATCATTGTCCACGTTGAGAACGATCCTGTGACCCCACCACGGCCCACAATAGAGCCAAAAGCAGCCCAGAGAAGAGTACTTACTTCTCAGGCTTGAAAAAAGGGTCTACCCATACGCCAACCAGGCACCCTTCAAACAAGCCGACCAGCCACCAAGGGAGGTAGGTAACGTGTTTCGTGTCGCGCGGTTATGACGAGGTCCGGGGACAAAATGTCATCTGACTGAGGTACCCGGCGGGCAAAATGGAACCAGTTAAAAAAATATTACTATGCCTTTTCTGTGAAACCAAGTGATAAATCCTTAGAAATACTGTTCGTCAAAATCAAATCAGATGTATTATTTATCACGTTATCATAATCAGTCAGTCTCGCGTGTATTATGGAAACACTTGCATTTTTGTTTTAATCTCCACTTCCGGCGTCTTGCAGGCGTCTATGATTTCACAATGATTTAGTTTCACCGGATAGTGTTGCCGACGAAAAAATGAAGGTTATACCCAAGGTAGGTCTAAGCATTGTGATGATTCAATACCGGTGATCTAATGCCCTTTGTGGCCCCGCTTGTCGGTACGTTTCGTAGTTTTCGAGATATCATTTTTCGAGTGATTTCTTGCATCGCCATTGTCCGGAGAGCCGGGGGTCGGCGGGTACCCGCGCGAGGCGCCCGCGGGCCGCCCGGGACCCAGACCAAACCCAGACCTTGGTGTATTTTAGTCATAGGGTTTTACTGACGGGGTCATGGAGGATTCTAGCTGTTTGACCAGGGGAGCCGGTGGCTCCGTGGGTGATGATCCTCGAGACTGGCGGAACGGCGGCAGGGCGGTGGGTTTCGATTCCTCGTGCTGTTGGCCGGTTCGGGGTTTTAGGCTCCCGGATCAATTCCCCTGCCTCGAGTGGAGGGGGTCCATGGGGGGGTCCAACCCCAGGCCCCTCCATCGTCCTCCCTCCTCGTGCTATCTATCTTCTCGGGAAAATTAACGATAAATGTTTGCACGACCCGATAAAAAAAAACACAACCAACACCGAAAAAATGTTTTTACCAGCGGCCATTCAGTGTCTCGCGTGCCCCCTTCATGCGTAGCATCTCGCATCACATCGGAGCAACATATCAACGGAGCTATTAGCACAGCGTCTGTATTTCCGCACTGGGAAAAAACACAGTCAACAGGGAGAGTTATGTCTTGACAAAGCGCCTGACAAAGGACACAGGAACCGCGGGGGGGGGGGGGCAGAGGGGGCGTCGCCGCCAAACTTTATCACAAGATTTTTCAACTATTTATGCCTTATGGGCGTTGCATGGCTCAAGTATTTACTTTCGCAAATGCCTCCAGCCGCCCCCAACTTTCGGAGAGTTCCGGCGCCCCTGCGCCTAAATGTACGTACCTTTATGCATAGGAAACCTCCAAAATGATCCTAGCTTAGCTGGCTGGGGTCATTTTTTCATGTGCGACTTTTGTTCGGGGCCTTTCAAAGCAATTTTACCACCCCTGCAAGCCACCACAGACCAACCGAAGGCCCCTCAGGCAAACAAATCTCGGGCTCCTCAGGACGACCTGGGGACTTCTTAGTCCAGCCTTGGGTCTCTTAGGCCGGCTGGACCCTCTTAGGCCTGACAAGGGCCCCGAAGGCCTACCGAGCGCCCTCTTGGGCCGGCTGAGAGCCCCCTTAAGCCAACATGGCCCCCTCAGGCCGACATGGGGCCTTCTTAAGGCTAGCCAGTGCCTCTTTAGACCGACCGAGGGCTTCCTCGGGCCGACGGACGGCCTCTCAGTCCGAAAAAGGACTTCCTTTAGCCTGGTATGCCAGGCCGTTTGGACCCCTTGGTCGCTCCACCGTTCCCATTGGTTTTAGGGTCCGAGGCACTCCCCATTGGGCCAAGTTGCTCTTCGGGCTCTTCGACCCAATGGGGGCACGTGCCCCCTTGCCCCCCTTGCCTGCGTCCCTGCGAGTGGACGAGCTGGGCTGCGCCTGGCGCAGCAGGTGCTGTCATCTGTGCCGCTGTGCGCGGCTCGAGCTTGAGCTGACAGTCACCGGGGGCGCTGTGGGGCTGCGATCCGCCGAGTGGCAGCGCGGCGGGTCGCCACCTGCCGACAAGGCCACCTGGCGGTGAAGCGGGTCGCCACCTGGCGGTGAAGCGGACCGCTACCTGGCGGCGGCGGTGCTGTCATTCTGGCTGCGCCTGGCGGCAGCTACTGGGCGCACCCATTGGATGCTTCCCGCTCATAACTTTCCATTACCATGCGCAATTGTAGGTCGTGAGAGTGTGGCTGTGTTCGCTGTTGAAGTGAAGATCAACCAACCGCGAGTGTGTTGGGGCTGGCGTAGACCTGCTAGTGCAGCCGACGTGTTGAGATCACTGCCATGTCGTGTGCCAGTGAGAGTGGGAATGAGAAACACATAAATGATGCCTGTTGGAGTGAGCGTGCAGAATGTCAAATCGTCTGAAGTCGCGCCACTCGCCACTGTAATGTGTGTGTGCTGTGAGTAAGGACTTTAGGAGTCATCGTGGTAATCTATCGTGACAATGTGTTTGTGTGGTGTATGTGCGTGCGTGCGTGCGTGCGTGCGTGCGTGCGTGCGTGCGTGCCTCTCAGCCACCGCCTTTCCACAAGTCAGTTCAGGGGTGCGGTGCCTCTGCACGTGCGCACGTGCACACCCCTATTATATATCTCAGGAATGACTGTGCCGATTGTATTTAAATTTGGCGTGAGGTTAGGATTGTCTCAGCTGCCGCCTTTACAAAGCAAAAACATGGGTGGCACTTGCACGTGCGCACGTGCCCACCTTTTTGTATCTCAGAAGCGACTTGCCCGATCGAGTTGAAATTAACACATTTCTTTTGCGCTCGCTCGTTCATCGCCATCTACGACACCTTGGTATAATAATAATAGTTGTTCTACCAGAGCAATGATAAAAAAGAGTCCGGTGCACGGGCAAAGGGCGTCGCCACCACTGGGAACACTAGGGACATTGTCCCTAGTAATTTTAAGCTATATATATATGTATATATATATATATATATATATATATATATATATATAATATATATATATATATATATATTATAATATATATAGGTATATGTAATTTTTATTGGGCCCTTTGCCTCATCGCACCGGCCTGCCGGTTCCCGCGCCGGCTGCCTGTCCCGCGTCACCATAGGCTGACCCTCCTACCTGTGGTGCACGGCCGTCCGTTCCCACAGCCAGGGCCGCTCAAACATTTCGAGCGGGACGGTACTGCCACCTGTCGAGCTGGCGATACATTTCAACTCACGATTCAAGTTACAAAGGTGATACAACTCAGTTGCCACCGACATTCCCAGAGGTTCCATTCGGTGGTTTTGAGGTAGTCAGAAGCGACATCTGTCTGAAGCGACTCTGCTGACTGAAACTGGCGTGCTGCTGTCAACTGCGTGCGAATGCCTGAGCATATGTGAATGACTAGTTGAGGTGCCTGCGTTTTATTGTTTGGAAGTGTGTGTAATCCCATAATGTTTTGGAAGTGTGTGTAATCTCACCATTCGCTATGCTGTGTGTTTATTTGACGCTGAACGATGATAACCGCTTGTTGTGTGGATGTTCTAATAATTAAATACAAATACAAATGCAGACCTGGTCCAGTCAAATTGGGTAAAATATGTATAAGCTTTGACCTGGCTTGTGCGGAGCGCACATTACTTCATCATTCTCAGCCCAGGCCCGACCAGAGCCTAGTGATTTCCTTAAAGTTGAGTCCAAGCCCATGGCCCATGGGCCAGCCCGAGTCCCCGACCCATGACGAACTCTGTCCCCCAATGTTCGGCTGAATACCGTAGTGGGAGACACACCACGCGGGCTGATGAGCATGTCTTTCAGACGGTCAATGTAAAGTTCATACGGAATTATACCCGTTGCGTGTTGGACGTTTATGGGAATAGGACATTCATATGTTGTATTCGCTTTCTGTTGACTTTCGTTTATCATTGCATTGCAGCCAAAAGTCAACAACATCCAATCACAGACAAGGGACAGATTCTAACACATGATACAGATCACAGAACTACCTTTACCTGTGTGAGCTCGTTATCACAGATGTCCACCCACTTAAGTTTGTTACAAAGCTCTCATGCATCAAGCTGAAAGTAATTTATATCATATAAAACTCAAAACAAACGACATTTTGCAACATCTATCGGTAATTTTCTCGAACTAACACGAAGAAGGTGACACAACCAAACTCAACTGTCTGCCAGTGTGTGTGTTCCCCTCCAACAAACACCGTAGCTACACTTCTCTATCTACTTTCGCACTTTCCATAAAAACCAGGCCACCTTTGTTCGGGCGTCTTCATCACCCTGGGCATCTTGAACTGGTTGGCGGTGGCCGCCGTCGTCTCAAGAAGATGGATGCGAAACCGCGCGAACGTGCCCGGGATGACCTGGTAGGTAGTGATTTTTTACAGCTTCTTTAGCTTCCTGAAGCTGGCGTACTCTTCCGACTGTTTCCGTAAGATTTCATCCACCTGAAGCGGATAGGACGGCGCCAAACTAACGACATGGCAGCAATTTCAGGTCTAGTCATTGGACGTGATAGTGATATGGCAGATATGATGCAGTGGATGGCTCGTACCTATTTAACAAGTTAGCTCATGGTTAATCTAAAGTTTTCACTTGAACTTAGTCACAGCTTCTGTTATGAATGAGCGTACTATGAACAAAACAGAAACTCCATCTTATGGACAAAAATGAGTCCACGTGCGATCTGTGATGTCACGAAGTTTCATTTATTTAATGTCAGTTTTTTATTA
>VOPJ01005495.1:160777-179490 GCA_014673585.1 Semibalanus balanoides
TGAGGGGGCCCTCTATCGGTCGGCTTGAGGGGGCCCTCTTTCGGTCGGCTTGAGGGGGCCCTTTGTCGGTCTCGGAGGACCTGTTTCGATCTCGGAGGACCTGTTTCGATCTCGGAGGACCTGTTTCGATATCATGGGGCCCTCTGTCGGTTCCAGGGGGCCTGCGTCTGATAGTCTGATCTGAGGAAGCGCTCGGTTGATCTAAAAGGTCGTTTGCAAGGTCTGAAGGATCTCGGACTGTCTCAAAGCAAAGAGGTTTTCGACCAAAGGCCCAATTGTCCAAGGGGGTCCCTAGGGACCCCCCTTCGCTACGCCTCTGGATCTGGTAGGGTAGGGTAGGGTAGGTAGGGTATGTAGGGTAGTATGTAGGGTAGGGTAGTAGGGTAGGAGGTAGGGTAGGTAGGGTAGTTAGGGTTAGAATAAGGCAAGGTAGGGTAGCGTAGGTAGGGTTAGGTTAGGTAAGGTAGGGTAGGGTAGGGTAGGGTAGGGTAGGGTAGGGTAGGGTAGGAAGGGTAGGGTAGGGTAGGGTAGGGTAGAGGGTAGGTGTCGTGGCCGGCTCCGCGTGCGTCTGTGCCAGCCGCGCAACCCGGAGCTCGCGCACAGGTGGATCCAGGTAGGGGGGGGGGCATCAGAGGCAAATGCCCCCCAAACCGCCTGGAATTGGCGCAAATTTACACATTTCCTGATCTAGAAGGAGATATACGCAACTTTTACGAAGGAAAGTTGATCTTAAAACGTCTAACAATGGATAAGGGAGCAAAATCTGATGATTTTTTTTTTGTAATTTATTAACTTTTTTCGGGATGATGCCCTGGCGCCAAAAACTAAATCCTAGATCCACCAATGAGCTCGCGTCACACACACATACGCCGTCAGCCGATAACTCGGCTGCGTCTTATTCTTATTCGAAATGTTGCTGAAATTGCTGTGAATCCTCTCAAAGGTTTTCGAATGTGTCAGGCGTGAAACGAATGTCTTCCCGTCCGGACGTCCATGAAGTTAGCGACTTATTCAGCGACGGATTCTGCATTCAGCGATGGCTTAAACATCGATTTGTTAGGTTGAATATGACCTTCACTTTGCTGTTCAAGGTCAAATGACGGGGTACCGTATAATATAACACCCCGAATTTATTGCCAGATCCTTTCCAAAGTGGTCTTAGATGATAGACAGAGTCCATATCTAACGTCTGAAACCGTGACCTGAACCGTGACCTTTGTCCTTGTAGGTTAAATTCGAGGTCCAGTGACGGGGTACCGCATAACCGAGCAGGAAATTCGGGACAGTATGCGGTACCCCGTCCTTCGACCTCAAATTTGACCGCGAAGGTCAAAGGTCACGGTTCAGACTTCAGGGCATGGTCACGGACGTTAGATATGAACCATACCATAGGTCTATCGTCTTGGACCACGTTTGGAAGCATCCGGCAACAAATTCGGGACGTTATTCAATACCCCGTCGTTTGACCCCGAATTTGACCTTCAAGGTTAAAAGTCATGGTTCAGATAACGGTCACGGACGTTAGATATGGACCCTTTCTATCATCTCGGACCACTTTTGGAAGGACCTGGCAACAAATGTGGGACGTTATGTTATGTGGTATCCCGTCGTTTGACCTCGAATTTGACCTCCAAGGTCAGAGGTCACTGGTGAAGTTACAACCAGTATTCAACTTACAAGTTGCTGCGAATCTTCATGAATAAAAAAAAAAAAAAACCCCGGCTTACTTCTTCGTAACACTCATTGGACATTGGATAAAACCCAAGGATAAACAACGAGACGTATCAGTCGCAAGCATCTTTCCATTGGCCGAAAACTCTGACGTAGAGGGATCTGAATGGGCGTCTTTCTGATATGTTAGAAGTACACTTTTTAATTTCAAAATTTATCTGTTTCCGCCGCGTCGGTTGTGAGGTGTGGCTGCGCACGTGGTTGGTGGTGATGTTTTTGTGTTCAGTGGGTTTATATAGCCTTGGTTCAGTACAAGGCCGTATTGATTATACGTTAAGTATTTTCACCTGACTGCAGGGGTGAGTGTGCAAGCAAAAAGAGGGGCTTATTCTTTTTAGGGACTGGTTTGAAGTTGGACGCCTGAGCCTCTCCATCTCGGAAGCCATCAACAGCAACAACGTGGTCAGTATTTTTTATTTTCCTGTAGGCTGTAGGTATTTTGTGTTTTACCTAGTCTTATAGTGCGTCATATGGCCTTTGTAATTGTTTTTCCCCTCCCATAAGCCCTTATCATTAATTGCGTTACTTAAATTGATGCATTTATTCACAACATTTCACTAGGCACCCAGTCCTAATGGAAAATGGTCAGTTCACAAAAATAATCACACCATCTAACTCACAACTGTTTACTCCATGCACATTGCACATCAGTCACAACTTGAACTGTTCTTTTTTTATTTCTGGAAAGTAATAAGTAATTTGATATATTTGTCATCTTTGTAGTGACAAATATATCAAATATGTTTGTAATTTTCTCAAGTTTTTCTTTTACAATTTTCAAGTTTATATTTTCAGTAATTTAAACTAATTTTGTCATGTAATTACATCAAATTCTTATGCAAAAGTAATTTTTATTTTGATAAATTATTCATCAGTGCTGTTACTAAATCTATATTTTGATTCAAGTGATTTGAATTTGAGTAAAAAAAATGGATTCAGGTGAGCCAAGAGATCTCAAAATTGATGCACTTTTGAAGATGCACTTTTATTGCATCAATTTCCAAGATAATTAATAAAATGATGCGCTTTTATTGCATCAATATTCAAGATAATTTTTACACACATGGGCAGCTGAAACTTAATTATGAGCCACAATGTAAATATTAATGTGCCATTTATCCTATCACTACCATCCAGTGCTTCATAATTGCCATTTGAAAATTGATAATTTTCCCCTATACCTTGGCTATTGGGCTGGATCAAAATATTGACGCATCAAAAAAATTGATTATTTGGACCTAGTGCCAGCAACTGATAAGGGTTGACAACAAAAATGTTTCATCCTTCTCTCCTTGGCCCCCCAAACCTTCAGTCCATCTTGTAGACAAAACCTGACCCTATAACATAATAAATTGTCTATTGTATGTGCATCGTACCCATAATAATAATAAAGCTGCATCAGAAGAAATACAGAATTCCGGTATCTTTCACTACCCAACTGGGGGGAGGGGGGGGGGGGAGCTGATCTAAAAATGGACCAATCCAAAAAATGATTTTTTTATGCCTATATTTGGGCATGCTTGCAGAGCTAAATTAAAATGCCAAAATCATAATAACCAGGCGATGAATGCAGATCCAGTGTTAGAAAAGTTCATGTTTGTTGTTTTTTAGAACACCAACATATGTCGTACTCCCAAATTATGACTGGTAAAAAACGATTTGTTTTTTATACTCCCCATGCATATTTATTGAATATTTATAATACTTTGACATGTACCTATACATGAATATATGAATGCATTCATATTTATATAACATTCATCATGAATATATCGGTATTTCTTATTTTTGGCCTACCATCAGGTTATTTTGTACTCTTCCATTGTGAAGATATGTACTCCTACACCAACACAAAAAGTAGAATTCCCATTTCCCACCCTGTGCACTAGCGGATCCAGGGGTTTGTGTGTGTGTGTGTGTGTGTGGGGGGGAGGGCGTTAGCCCCCCATATTGCCTGAAATTGACTAAATTTGACATATATTCCACTGTAGAGGGAAATCTAATAAACTTTTACAAAGGCATATTTATCTTAAACCGTTCAGTAAGGTACAAGGAAGCCAAATCTGATGAGTTTTTCTAATTTGATGAAACATTTGAAATTTAGCCCCCCCATGCCCAGGTTCTGGATCCGCCAGTGACCCTGTGCAGGTCTAAACCACAACAGCGCCAAGGAAAAGTATGAAGCTGTATCCAGAACACAGTTGAACTGTGAATAATTTTCCACTCTCATTCTCCATTTTAGGAATTAATCGTCCACTCCCAAATTATGAATTGTGATATTGATTCTGATATCAATAAATATTGACTAAAAATACATTATTTCAATGCAAACCACTGTCTTTCATATTCAAAACAGTTATCAGTATCATAACATTTTCTACATAATTTTCCACGCTCATGGTCTTTTTGGGCTAAAATTTTCCACTCTGACACCCAAGCCAAAATGGAATATTGAGACACTGTATATGTATCAGCAGTATCACTGCCATTAAAATAAAACTCAATGGCATGTTATACACATTCATATTCAATATGGTATTGAATATATCTCTTGCCTTACAGGGGAGACTAGTGGTCTCTAGTGGTCTCTAGTGGTCTCTAGTGGTCTCTAGTGGTCTCTAGTGGTCTCTATGGTCTCTACTCTCTAGTGGTCCTCTACTTCTAGGTCTCTAGTGTCTCTAGTTGTCTCTGTGGTCTCTGTGTCCTTGTGGTCGCTTTATTTTGTCGCTTTGGTCTCTTGTTTCTTGTGGTCTTGTGCTCTAATGTCTCTAGTGGTCTCTATGTGGTCTCTAGTGGTCTCATATGACCTCTAGTGCACCTCTAGCGACCTCTAGTTGGCCTTAGTGGCCTCTAGTGGCCTTTCTAGGGCCTCACTGGTTCACTCACCTGTTGGCCGTTCCCCTACTAAGCATGACTTTTGGACAGAAATGAAAAAAGGAACATAAGGAACCCTAACGAAAGGCGCCAAGCCCGATCGAGAGTACAGTCGTGTAAAGAGCAAATTCCTATGGCTGAATTGTTGCGCCTCATATAGTTTCACTACATAGCTCTCAACATTCACCGCTCATATCCGATCAGACTTTACAAAACCAATGAAATAGAGTAGGGAAACAATTGAGCAAGCGATAGCGATAACAATAATCATGCCAGTCACTCGACATATTCGAACAAAACATTCCCCAGTGTTTCCTCTAGTGACTTTTTGAAGCATGATAAGCTAGGCGCGGTTACAACATCTTGTGGTAAGGAATTCATGGTAAGGCCTCTAGTGGTCCTTGAGCCATCCAGCCGTCTTGTGGTGCTTTATAGCTCGTGTGCTGTGTGTTGTGCTTGAAGGCGTCTAGTCGATTCCTGTAGCTGTAATATTATTGATGTCACATCAAGTTGCACGCCTGTAGATAAACATTGTTATTTGTAATTAAAGCATTTTGTTTGTGAAAAGGTTTGCCGATCCGCCACTGCCAGATTGCCCGATACAACATTGGTAAGACAAAGAAAGAATGCATGATCTGAACACGATGGTACGACAAATACAAAGCGCCTCGCTGTCGCGATGGTTATGACCATGGTTATGTGACCAATGACCATGGTTCCCTTAAACAAATTCCATCAGGATTTTCCTGATGGTTCTTGATGGTCTGATGGTCTGATGGTTCGTGATGGTTCGTGATGGTTCGTGATGGTTCTGATAGCTCTTGGTGGTCAGTCAGACGATCACCTACTAACAAAAAAACGATCATTTATTTTGCCTTTGTACACTGACACTGACACTGACAACACTGACAACAGGCCAGAGCATGCCCATTTTTTTCTTCACTTTTTCCGATTTTTGTCCGATATCTTCTCGCTTAGACACTTGCGCACCTTCCTCTTCACAGCCTCGTCAGTGACATCATCTCCTCTGGTCCTTACGTGGTCACGAAACGTTTCTGCAACAAAGACAATAATAAAAAATAAACAGCCAAACAAACCACAAGTGGTCCAACAACAAACCGACAAATGGAATTATGTCGCGATGGTTATGACCGCCGCGGAGCCGACGCCCTGCGGCCCCGCCGTCTCGCAGCTGCCGCGGCGGCCTGGGGATTGGCAGGCCCCGGACCGTCGCATTATACCGTCTGGTGGCACTACTCGGTGGGCAGGTTTTCTGGTTGCGTTTTCGTTGTTTTTCTGTTCAGTCCTTTATCTTGTTCCATGATACACGGGACCTTCGCCACTCACGCCGCTACCGTACTGTCCGCACTCTCCGCCCTGAAGTCGCCTTTCACTTCAGCTGAAGACATTGCATAATTCATGTCCATGTGCAATACATTCATTAAGCAAGGTACGGTTGCATTCTTACCGTTAATTCACTTAAATGTGCATAACTAGAGTACGACACAGGGACACATATATAAACATAGCACGAACAGTCAACAGATAGCGATGTTATTGGATTGAAAGATGTAAAAAGGTCAATTACCTTTGATGGCATGCAGCTTTTGCGGCGTCAGGCACCGTTTGGTGTCCTTTTTAGGTTGTTGCTGACGCGTCCGAACACCGAGCGTTGGGCCAGCTCACACCGCAACCGTTGGGCTTAAGCGTTGGGCTGCCCCACACCGCAACCGCTAGAGATTTGGACATCATGGAGTCACTTTTCTGTGCCCGAATATGCGTTGCACGGCGTTCCGCCACACATAGAATGCAGCATGAGACGTGTACGTACGTGCTGCCATCTCTGCTAGTATGTTGTGCATGGCACAGTTGAGACATCAGCAATGCAGCCGGGTCGCTTGCCAGCATACAGGGGACCAATCGCTCGCAAGTTTCCGTCTCGAACGTCATCGAGCGAGCCTGCACATTGAATCCAACATAACATTCAGTGACAAACGCCAGGAATGCTGACGTGGGCAGCTTAAGACCGCCCACGTCACAACTGTCCATGCCCGTGTGTGCTCTGAATGCAGCCAGCATCTCAGCCTCGTTGCTGGCCACACTAGTGCTCTTCACCAAGACATGGACGCATTCAGGACAGCCGATATTGGCCTTATTGATGTCTTGGTCTCGGCTATAGACTGCTGAAACCTTCGGCTGTATTACAAACTGGAACGCAGGTGAAAACCGTAACACAGTACAGTAGCGGCACGTGCGTGCGTGCGTGCGTGCGTGCGTGCGTGCGTGCGTGCGTGCGTGCGTGCGTGCGTTGCCAGCTCGACCCGAGAGTGCCGGCCCGCGCCAATCAGCCGCGTTTCGTCGGACAGACCGCCGCGGGCCGTGACCGGCGGTAGCCGAGCAGGGGCGGCTTAAGGGATCGCGCGGCGGGCGGCGGGGCCCTGCTCTCCTACGGCCCACGCAGGGGCGGCTCCAGGGATGACCTTGGGTGGAGCTCGCAACTCCAACAGTGGACGAGACAGCCGGCGATATAGCCCTGAATGTTCCTCGTCACCACGTCCACTGGCACGTCCAGCACGATTTCTGGCTCGGGGGCACGTCGTGACACGTTGTTGTTGTAGGACGTTGGTTCGCGCCCGCCGCCACCGTGCCCCCACACCCATGATGACTCCGTCGGTGTCGGCTTCGCAGTTAGCCGTGTCGGGAGCCACCATCAGGTTGTTCGGTGCGACGTGTTTGAACGCGTGCCTGAACAATGTAGGATCGGGATTGTCTCTCCTGCCGCGCTTCTGCCGAATCACTCCAAACATGTTTTCTAGGGGATCCTGATTAAGGCAACGGGTACACAGGTATTGGTAGCCCTCATCCTTGCACTTTTCCCACACCAACTGAACCACACGGATCGTTAGGCGAAGGCCCGCGATGGAATGGATCCGAACTGACCTGACTCACATTCCACCTGCCGAGACACTGGTCAGCTTCTTGAAGAAGCCTCAGGTGCCGCTCAGCTGTCGCTGGCTTCATGCGCGAGATGGCCCTCTTGTTGACACACTTATCCAGTCGATTGCTTGAGTTCATGACGTCGAACAGGTCGTTCAGCATCAGAAGAACTGCAGCAGTGTCTCTGCTCTCTGCAATACCTGAAATTGCAGAACAAGAGAGACAATCAGACACTACTATGGATTTCAGACCCCGTGAGACCCCGTTTTTTTGGCGATAACTTGTAAAGAAATGGCCGAATCCGAATTAAATTTTCGCACGGTCTATTTCAGCCCAGGCGCCGATTTCTTTCCATATAGTTTGTTAACAAAAAATCAAAACTTATGGTACTTGCCATTGACTCGTAACGTTACGATCTGCTCGGTAGCCCATTCCCACAGCAGAGGCTTCTGACGTAGGTTGTGATCTCGAAAAGCACGTGCTGGCTTATCGTCATCACGGCGGTAGTCACGAGCTGTGAGTCACAACTCGCATCCTACGTCACGTAGCCTCTACTGGGGGTCCACGGGAATGGTTTACCGAGCAGATCCTAACGTTACGAGTCAATGACAATACATAAGCTTTTATTTTTGTTAAAGGATGTTTCACATAACGATAACATTTGAGTTGAGATGGCCAAGTTGTTGGATTCCATTGAAGAATTAAGTATTAGAAGTTAAACACCCACAGAGGTCTAATCGAAAGTTAAATTGAGTTTGTTTGACATCTGCAAAAAATAAGGCCACTAGTTATATGGTAGCCTCTTAAACCGATGTCGTCATCCCTTTTTATCAAAATGTTGAGTGAAAGTAAGACTTTACATTTGGCTATACATTAGCCATACACTAGTCATACATATTGCAGCGTAATTTTTTTATATTTCAAAAATTCCTTCATATGACGCATCAGCCCAAAACTTTAAACTAGTTTTCATGAAATTACACTGTTTGTGAGAAACAAATGTCAGATCGTGCGTCGCAGCAATTACTTCATATTTTGCACCACAAGCGGCGTACATTGGACAACTTTCAGAGAAGTGAAACATTCCCTTTAACAGACTATACGGACAGAAATCGGCGCCTGGGCTGAAATAGACTGTGTGAAAATTTGAGTCGGATTCGGCCATTCTTTTACAAATTATCGCCAAAAAACGGGGTCTCATGCGGTCTGAAATCCATAGTAATGCAAATAAATGACATATTTAACCAGGGTGGTAGGTATGCACGATAACGCATAAGCAGCCTAAAAAGGTGAAAAATGCTTTGATGAACTACATGAGGAACTCGTGCCAGACCGATAGAGCAGACTTATAACTCACTCAGAGTTGAGTATGAATTGACTCTTAAATCGGTCTTTTTTGGATGAGTCATGTGTCGAGTTGTATCAATTTAAGAAACTGTACTTGAGTCAAGAGTTGAGTAAATTAAATTTGTTTCAAACAGCATTTGAGTCGAGTCGAGTTAGTTCTTTGATTGTGAGTCAGACTTGAGTTGACTAACAAAAATGAGTTGTTTTAAGTCTGGCGATAGAGGCGTATGACGCAAATCTAGCAAGTAGTTAATTTAACAGTTGTTATTATTACAAAGTACATCACAAACCAGGTAAAACATGCTGGTTACTAGCCTGGGAGCCTGGGACCCATTTGAACAATACAAAGAAAAGGAGCAGCAACTAGTGGCACATCTCACCAAGTTCAGCGTAGAGGTTCATTGCTGCAGCTACAGAACGACTCATTACTTGTGTTGCCAGCTTGACACTTATCTTCTTGAATGGTGTTGGTCGCAGATGGAGCTTCTCGAGTTTTGGTGCGGCTCGTAGCTCCCGAAAGCGGTCTGCATGGTACAGTGCCATCAAATGGCTCTACCCGACAACTTTACCATCAGCAGTGATTGGATATTTCATGAGCGCGTTTCTCAAGCACTTGAAGAGATGGGGGACTATATATTTCTGAACGATGCCGGGAAATGACTGCCAGTCGAGGTGTAAAAAATGACACGAAACCGAAGGTCGAGTGCCAAATCTTTTTTGACTCCGAGACTGGCAGTCATGACCAGCAGAGTTCAGAAAAGTATTTATCATACCGCAGTCATCTCAAGAGGGTCTGCTAAATGAAAGAACCTTCTACCGTGCACAATAACATTTTTTCCACACTCTTATTCTGCGCGGTTGAATAGGACATTAAACATGCAAACCCAAATGAGAGGTATGAGAAATCATAGAGTGCAACCCACCTAAAATTATTGCCCACCCACCTGAAATTATTGACCTCCAGCTCCATCTGCCCCAACAGCTTGAACGTTTGTTGATTGGTGGCCTCATGTCACATAAGGTGACCACCACCATCAGGCCAGCCTCCCGCAGCTTGGCCACACATTCCGTAAGAAGCTGCTTCTGGACTTCACCCTTTGCCGGCCCAGCGGAGAGGAAATACCACCCTGTGCTCTGTTTCCATGTCTTTGTCACCCCACGCACCATGAATATCTGTGGTATTCCATATCTTTGTCACCCCACGCACCATGAATACTAGCGCATGATTGGCACAGGCTTGTGACTTTCCCACATTTCCAGGTATACGTCATCCATGGTTTCGCTGGCGTTTAGAATCAAGTGCGCGGCAAATCATCATCGACATTTTTGGCGCATGAACGTATTCTATTGCCTGTTTGAAAGCGTCCTAATGTTATTTGTGTATTACCGTTTCAGTTTTAGCTTTGTGTGGTGACTAGTGACTAGTGCAAATCCGGTATTGTGTAAGTGGTGTGCAGTGTCCCAAAATTTGTCGATTTGGGTGGGAGATGACACCCAACTGTAAATAATTTTCCACTCTCATTCTCCATTTTAGAATAATTTTCACTAACATATTATGAGCTGTGAATATTGATTATGAATAAGTAAATAATTGACTAAAAATACATTATTTCAATTAAAAACCATTGCTTTTCTATTCAAAACGTAATCAATATCGTACCATTTTCTAATAATTTTCCACTCTCATGGTCTTTTTGGGCTAAAATTTTCCACTCTGTCACCCAAGCCAAAATGGAATCTTGGGACACTGGTGGTGTGCAGGTGGCGTGCTTAGGTGATTTGCGATTTCCAGTGGGCATTTTGGCCGTTATTTACTGGGTATCTTATCCAGGGGCGATGTCTTCTGAAAATGATTGGTAGGGCATTGGTAGGGCTCCTATGCTAACTTAAGATATTTTAAAGTCATTCTCACTATGCAACGCCATAGGTCTAATGCTAAAATGTGAAATTATTGGTAGGGCTTTGGTCCTACCAATACCAATACCAATGATCTTATCTCACATTTATCCACATTTCATTTGCTCAATGTAAGGCCAGTGAACTAGGTAACATTCACATCACATCACATTGACATTCTCCCTCGTGGCTGGATGTCAATGCCGAGTCTTCATTTTTGAGTCTGCAGCTGCCTGGTACAGTTGGAAGGCTGCTCTGGTGGTCTGGTAATCTGACAAGGGTTGAGTTAATCCTCTTCACATTTCAACTTCTCAGTCAAACTTTTTGACAATGCTCTGGATGTGTCATATTTATTTGTGTTATTTTTTCCTAAGAGTACAAAAAAAGTCATTATTTCCAGCCACAGTTCTGGAGTAAACAATTTATTGATATACATAATACATGGCACCAATTAAACTTCTATGTGGTGATATGCCCCACGCAGCCTGCGGACTTAGTGCGCGACGACCACGCCGGGTTCTGTTCGACCGCCTAACGTGCAACTGTGGGGTGCCGGGACCGTGTTCCGCGGGTGCCGGGACCGTGTTCCGCGGGTGGCGGGACCGTGTTCCGCGGGTGACGGGACCGTGTTCCGCGGGTGGCGGTGGGGATGGCAGGACGGGCGGACGTGTAGCTCCGTCCGGGGGTGAAGGTGGCGGCGGATGTGGGTGTGCAGTGGGTGTCATGGTTCAGGTGTGAGTTCGCACTCAAATACCGACTGCGCCACTAATAGTACTCTGAAGAGTTTTGCCATTTATTGCAATCACCCGAGGAAGACATCAGAACCATCAGTCAGATACGATACCATATCGATAACCTGTCAGGTACTGGGTGCCGTCCGGAGTGCTCTGCACCCTGACTGGCTCTGCGAGGCGCAAGCGACCGACTCGATGCGACGTCAGCGGCCGCGAGGCGATCCCCAGCATCCCCAGCGGGGTTGTGCCTCCACTGCCGTCCGGTTGGTGTTGTAGCCACACATCGCCCGGATCTGAGAACACAGATTTTCTACCAGGTCTTGGTTTAGATGGGCAGTCATGACGTGGGTGAGGCCGAGCTTGCGCGCATCGTCCAGACCGCCGACCACAGACGGGCTGTTGCGGAGGAAGCCTTTCGGGAACGGCAGTTTCTTCCGCGGTCGCTGCGTCCGGCGCCGCTAGTGAGCAGGCTCAGCAGACGCTGCTGGAACTACCTTCACAGCGCCGCGGATCAGCTCACCTTCCTCGATCAGCATTCAGCACCCGCCGCTGCACTGCCTCCACCTCCCTAGTCATGCCGAACGTCCTCCGCTCCACCTTGTGAAGTTATCTCGTCACTATTTCATCGTTCTGAGTCCTTAGGCATTAACCGTATTCCTGGAGGGATGAAAAGTATACGAATCTGTCGGGGGGAGGGGGGGCTTATTCGGCCCCCCTTCAGATCTCCGCTGTGATAACAGCTAGAAACATGAAACTTGGTGTGTGACTAAGGTTGACAATGAACTCTATTTTGTCAAGTTTTGGTGACGTTGGGTCATTATCTTCAAGGTCAAATGACGTCATCAAAAATTATTTTTGTCAAAACATGATATTTTCAGGAAACCTTGCCATTATCTCGGAAACTATGGCAGCTAGGAGTAATCCGAAAAAAAATCACTTGTAAAGCGGTTTTTTAATTGTATTTCACTCCATAAGGCATAGAATGACCTCAGGTCAATGGTTTGGTCTGTAGAGGTCACATAAATGTTTAAAAAAACTGTTTTCACAGCAAATGTTTGTTCGTTAATAACTTTTTATATAAATATAAAACAGGCACTGTTTGGTAACATCTGTGTTTTCTCTTCGTCATTGCGGTTCGAACCATATCAATTTATGTCCAAACGAAAATTTGACCCGGGTCAAGGTCAAGGTGACGTAAGTCGGTCAAATGCGTATAAAAAGACGGCGTATTGACGAGACAAATTTGAGACCAATTTGTGAGTCTCTATGGTCGTTCTTGTCACGAGTTTAATTGATGAAAAGGTGTTGGTGACCTTGAATGACCTTTCAAAAGGTCACTGGACTAAAAAATAATCCTTTTCATCAGAAAGGGCCTAAGATGACATGATAACTGAAAAATTGGGATTGATGCATGTATTAAACCTCGTTTTTTCATTTTTCACCATATATTTATTGGAAGATTAGCATTTGACGACAGATTAGGTCATTGACTGTCAGGTCATCAATATTTAGATATCACATGAACTTTCAACACATATTATTGCATGGTTTTCTCCACATACAATCCTGTTTTTTGAAACCGTGCTTGAACATACCCAATAAAAAACTTGCATCATTTTGTGAAAAAATAAGTTTTCCAAAAAAAATAAAAATGAAATTTCGAAGATAAGCCATCTGAAAGAACAATCAATTATCTACCGATGTCTGTTTTTTGCTAACACTTCTCTTCAACACACAATCTCCATGAGTGCTTAACCATGCCACAGATTTTGTGTAAAAGGCCGAACACGCCCTAAAAACTGTCCTGGACCCCCTCCTAATAATTAATTTGGAAAAAAAGTACACCATTCGATGCGCAATGAATGTTAGGAAAGCAGCAAGTTTTGAAGATCTTGAGTTGAGTTTATGAATGACCCGTACGCGAAAACTCAAGGGGGGCCGATTCCGCCCCCCCCCCGCGGACAGTAATAGGGTTAAACACAATCGATTCACTTCACGTCTGTATTCGAACTGTCAAAATCCGTTAGCGTCCCTGGGTCGGGAAACACGCATACGTGGGGAAACACGCATACGTGGGGAAACACGCATGAACTAAACTACTAATTTATAACTGGCGGGACATATCATGACTCACCTTTACGCCGTGCGCCAAGCTGCTGTTGAGCACATCGAACAGCTTGTCGATGGTCGAGATCGCCGCAGCTTCCGCTCCGAACTGTGGCATGAACAGCCGGATGAAGGTGGCGACTCTCGCCGAGAAGAGCTGGGCGGCCAGGTACACCCGCTGGCTGGTTTGTCCTTGAGCCTGGGAAAGATAAAATTATTTCAGATAGAGCTAAGAGTAACAGTCGTGACACAGTGCGATAAGCCCCTTAAAAAATATGTGACTATATTCTGTGGATGTGTTATTTCAGAATATGACCACAATATAATTCGAACACTCTGGACAATTCAACTTTATCAGTATTTCTCCATCAGCTACACCAACTCCATTTCAATGTTATGTTGCATTATTCCGATCCTGAATGTTATAACTGACAAATGTTCAGACACATTTATCTGACCGTGACGTGCAGTGTGGCAGCTTGTGACTCAGAGGTGTCAGTTGTGTCAGCTTGTGGCAGGCCCTGAGCTCAGAGGTGGCTGGCAGCTTCAGAACGACGTTGAAGGAGGTGGCGTCGAGAATCGTACCGTCCCCCAGGCACATGCCCGTCTCCAGCACGTGGAGACACAGCAGCTTGAGCAGATGTGCGAACACTCGCACATGTCTGGCCCGCCTGGGGAATAACTCAGGTGCATAATAGTTTAAATATATATATATATATATATATATATATTATATATATATATAATATATATATATATATATTTATAGTTATACACACAAAGACATCCGCAACACATACGGTGACTTTTCATGTCGAGGTTACAATGCAAAATAACAACAACAGATACTATGGCAAGGACACGCATGCCAATTATATATTATATATTATGGAGACGGATAGGGATAAGGATTACCAGTATTGATTGACGTATTGTTGTGTTCGTTCCTCAATACACGACTGGTACCTTCCGATCTCTATTCACACTAGTTCAATACCGGAGCCCCATCACTCGAACACCGAACGTAACCTTATTCTTAACAACGACACCGAACGTGACCTTATTCTTACTGACACCGAACGTGACCTTATTCCTAATGACACCGAACGTGACCTTATTCCTAATGACACCGAACGTGACCTTTAACACTTCAACCAGAGGACATGAGGGGCGAGTATCAAGATCACTCACCCTAGGAGAGGTGTGGTCGTCGGAGCGTGATCCCCGGATGACCCTAGGTTCACTTTTCTTTGGGTCAACCCGGGCGATTCTAAGATCGATTTCCGGGGCGAGATGACCTTCCGGCAATTTAGGCGGGGAAAGAGAGTTACTTAGACGGTTATGCGAAACCCGGTATAGAAAGCTAAGGGACCTATTTTTACGTTATTTTTAGAAGCAAATTAATCTAGTTCGGCCCCTCAGGTGTAACGCGCCGAAGGCGCCGCGATGCGAGGCCCATCAAGCTACCCCCCGTCCGCGGCGCCGAAGGCGCCGCATGCCAGAGGGCGCACACGCGTTCCTAAAGATAAACACTTGGAGACGGGGTCAGGCTTTGCTAAGTAGACTTAGCTGCGGCTGACCCGCCGCGACCGATGGAAAGCGAAAGCTGAGCCGAGGCAGAGCAGTGCAGCAATGGGCACTGATGCCTCCAGCCGACCCTTGTGAATGGATGTTAGGTTAAGGGCGGGGTAGAGCAGCGCAGCAAAGGGCGTTGTTACCCCGGCCAACCAAGTGTAATGTTTTTGTTTATGTTGTTGTGGGGTGTGTTATCCGGCAAAAAATCCTAACTACAAAAAACCGGAGCCTATGCAAAGGGAAAACCTGCACGTTTTTGCCAAATTGTGCTAGGAAAAGCCCTGTTAAATTGATTTAGCTAATTGTGTATTGTGTAAAAAATCGAGGAGAAGGCGAACCAGCTCTGGTGTTTGGCGTCACCCAAGAGCGTTGAATGATTAAGACAGGTTGTTTTGCTGTATGGTATTGAATGCTTTGGTTGTCGATTAACATGTTGCACGGCACTCAATAAGAAAAAATGTTTTTATTGTTATATCTCGGATGTGGCAATGATGCAAATAGGCGGAGGGGAAATTTATCGAATATTGGTAATGCGTAGAGTTTAGTGTGCCGATTCCCGAGTCGCCCAAACACTACCCTCCTTTTACGGACAGTCCTGTGACTTGTTGTGAAATGGGTGATTTTTGGTTTAATAGGATGTAAATTGGAAAATGTGGGTTGCTGTCCCAATCTTGTTGTTTGAAGTAAATATTGTTGTGTAAGAAATTTGTAAAACATAGGCAATGGGGCTAGGCAGGTCATTTTCGGTTCGGAATCCTAAGCTATTTTTTGCTAAACGATTCAGCTTCGTCGTTCCCAGGAATGCCGGCGTGTCCGGTACCCAAAGAAATTTGTCCTTGAAGTTCTTCTTGTGTAAATGTTGAGTAGTGTTTGATTTTGTAGATAATGGGTGGCTTACCTGTCTCGAATTGAAGAAGGCAAAGAGCGTGGAAGACGGTCTGTGCAAATTATCACTTGTTAAGTTTGTGTTTCTTATATGTGTTAATGTAGTAAGTTCCGATATCTCGCCGTGTAAACACGTTGATGTCACCCCGCCCCCCCCCCCCCCCTGGGAGACGGAAAGTATTATTTATTTCAGTATTGTTATGTTTAAGTATATGCTTCCACCAGTCCGGCCCCTTACGTGAGCGTCAGTTGTAAATGAATGTGTAGGTGTTGTGTTCTGAGTTGTATTCATGGAATAGTGCGTGCCTGTGCCTCTCCGCCGAGACTGTTGTTTTTGGGTTGTGTGTATGAAAAGGTGCTGTGTGGTCTGATGTAGTGTCTGTCCAATGTGCTAGTAAGTCGGTGGTGCTGGCATTTTGGTGTTGAGTTGTGGTATGTTAGAAAAGTAAGTGTTTGGTTTGCATGCGAATGGTTAATGCGTGGAAAGCGTATGTGTGCCATTAGTGAGTCTTGTTGGTGTAGGTGATTGAGATGTGGTATGTTGGGCGTTTGGGCTGTGTGTTTGTTCTGGCGTAAAAGCGTAAAGTAATTGGTATTTGCGGTCGGGGCCCAGGAGTGTTGGGAATGTTTGTTCATTTAAGGTTGATTGTGGGTGAAGTTTTGAAAGGCTGCCAGTGACAATGCGCAGAGCCGCGTTCTGGAATAGTTTGTAATTTGATATTTCAGGTACGATATATTATCAAATAGAAAGCCATTAAGTCCAGGATTGGACGTATCAGAGAGGTTGTATAAATTTAGAAGGGTAGACGGGTCTGCACCCCAATCACGGCCACATAAACATCTCATTGATGTTAGAGCCGGCGGGTGCAGCGCTGGACCAGGTCGTTAAAGTGTGAACCTGAACGTTAGACCAGAGTCATATGCACGCCGAGATATATAGGTTTAACGACGGAATCTGTTTTGTTTTATATTGTTAAGGATTAAAAAGGTTCAGCTTGTTAAATTGCTTTCTGAAAAAAATTAAAGCAGCGGGCTTGCTAGGGACACCCAAGGTCCCCACCGTTGCACCATGTTCTATATTGTAAAACGTGTGCAAAAACTGCTCTTACTTGATCCAACGCTGGAGGTGTGAAAACCACACTACCAGTTCATCAGCGTACATTGAGTTTAATTTGAAGGTTAATGTTGTTAATGTTTTCGAAATATTCGTTAATCATTATTAAAAATAGGGTTGGGAGAGGGACAGACCTTGGAGGGACCCGTGGGTCCTGATTTAAAAGTTGGAGAGTGTGTTGTACCACATTCTCACCTTAAAAAGTTCTGTTTTTGAGAAAGTTAATAATAAATTTTGCGAGTCTGCCTAATTCCAGGTGTTTGTAATTAATAGAACGTGCAGTCTTATTGACTCTGTCGAACGCGGCCCTCAGATCGAGGAAGAGGGCGAGTTCTGTATTTCACCCTCTTGAAGCCGAACGCTGGACAGAGTTAATGGCCTGACTAAGTATCAGCTGTTCAGCGACCCTGGTCTGAAGCCGGTTTGAAATGGGGAGGCTAAGAATGTATTCGTTCAAGGTTGTGGTTCTGATACGTCCGTTTATATGGCGTTCAATAGTTTACATGACAACTAGTGAGAGATATAGGGCGATAACAGCAGGGAAGAGGGGGGTTTGCGGTTTTTAAGAATTGGAATCAGGGTACTTCTGTTCCAAGATTCTGGAAAGTGCCATCAAACCAAATGGTTATTGAAAGCGATTAATAAATTGTCCACAAGCGGTAGTAGTTAAGTTTTAAAGACCAAAGAATAGTCAATTGATCTGGGCCTAGCCGAAGTATTCCCCACATGTTAATAGCATAGGAATTCTCTTACTATTCGTGAAAAGGAGCGCGTTAAAAGATTCAGATGTTGTCAGAGTTCGAAATTTTAGTAAAAGATATTGATCATTAAGTTGATCAATATGAAGTGGTTTAACATTGCTGTGGTTGAAGATATATTAGCAAAATGCTTGGCGAATTCCGTGCCACCTCAAGAGCAATGAATAAGGAAATTTGTGGATGTTAAGGGTTGCTGGGTATTTGTAGAGAGGTGGCACTTTTATTAAAAGGGAACCTTAATAAAGTCCATATTTTAGATAGGGCGAGTAATAGTGAAATCGATTAAATTTTAGAAGAATTGATCCTTCCAAGATTCTTTTTTTGGCGTTTGTTATGAGATGTTTGCCAAAAGAGTCGGGTTCTCCGCGACTTCGGCCGCATGGGCTTGCAAATGCACTCTTCGAATTGTGGAGGGCGCGCTTCGAGACGGCCACCGCTCTTTGGCATTTGTGTTCCACCACGGGCGGGCACGCCGTCCCGATGGTGTCGTAGATGTGCGAGGATGTGCTGGCTGTGCTGAATCAAGTTAAAGTGTTGTAGAA
The DNA here is from genome assembly GCA_014673585.1 of Semibalanus balanoides. NCBI lineage: Eukaryota > Metazoa > Arthropoda > Thecostraca > Balanomorpha > Balanidae > Semibalanus > Semibalanus balanoides. The sequence goes on from VOPJ01005495.1 coordinate 179,277, forward strand.
ACGTATTAATATCGGGGGTTGAGTCAGAAGGGAGTTTGCATCAATATAATTTTGGAAGGAGACCAGTCCGCTTTGCGGAGTTCCAGCGGAATTAATAGAAATGTTTGTCTCTGAGGGGACGTAATTCTAAGTGAATGGTAATTGATCGCTAAAGTGGGTCTATGTTACGTTAAATGTGAAATAGTGGCGCTGTGCTGGTGATGTAAGCGGCCAG